>PVJC01030383.1:0-21244 GCA_004026665.1 Murina feae | reverse complement strand
GCTGAATTCCCTTAGGCAGGAAAGGGAGATGATCAATGGTTCTGAGTCTTTATTTCTTAATAATCAGCTTAAAATCAATATCTCAAAAGGGACATATTGGGAAGGCAAAACTTGAGTCTCCTTCAGTTCCCAAATAGCTTAAGGTCCAGACAACCAGTGTGAGCTCTCAGGGTGATTTTCAGACAAATCTGTTTGTCTCCCCAGCACACTTCAGTTTCTATGATAGCCCAGCTGTCTCCCCTTCTATAAATAGTCGAAAAGATTGAATGAAATAATATCAGGCAGACAAGTAGGTCAGAGTAATTTTGTTCTGAAGTAAAAGTTTTTAACCTTTTAAGAACTGTGGATCACATTAAGAATTAGATTTTATCCCTGAAATATGAGTTCAGGCAAATATATCAACTCTACTACATTGCAAAACTTCAGGGGGAAACTGAAATGAGAGTTCACATCTAAATTCCGCTATGTATAAAACACACAATAAAACCCCAAACTAATTTGTTTATAGACTTATAGAGTCCCATGCTTTCTTATGTGTTTTTTTTTTTCAGTTAACATAATTCATTCTCACATTATGTTAAAAATTATTACAAAGGAAGACCAAACACATACATGGTCACGTGAAGTGGAATATAAGATTAAAGTTAACCTTGATAAAGGTTAATTGCAACTTCTTACCAGATACATAGATAGCAATACTCAAATTTGATAAGTCACTTTTGAAAAGGCTTATTGTAAGTGTTCTTATTTCATTAATTCTATGACATCACAGTATAAAGCAATATTAGCCTTTCTTATCAAATTAAGAGCTCATGATGCTACATGTCAATAAAAACTGTAAAAGAATATAAAATAGACAAAATGGATTACTGGCATCTTGTTCAGAATACTCAGATTATTTTAGCCTTTCATGGTTTTTAATCTATTTTACAGCTTTGTAATAAAAACCACAATTGATTTTAGACAATAATAAAGACTATTATGCTTAATGAATATTTGACAAAGGAAACAAGACCATGTAATAGAGTCAAGATAATCTGTTCATTAACTGGTGCTGGGAAAATCAGACTGATACATGCAAAAAAAAATGAAACTATATCATCAACTAACACCACACACAAGAAAAAACTCATAAGGGATAAAATACTTACATGTAAGTCATGAAACCATAAAAATCCTAGAAGAAACCATAGGTAGCAACATCTCAGACATCTCTTGTAGCAATGTGTTTGTGGATTCTAGGACAAGAGAAACAAAGGAGAAAACAAATAAATAGAACTACATCAAAATAATAAAGCTTCAGGAAATGAAGTAAAGGTTTAGCAAATGAAACCATCAAAAAGGAAAGGGAGCCCACTGTATGGGAGAACATGTTTTCCAATGATACGTATGATAAGGGGTTAATTTCCAAAATATATAAGAAACTCATACAACTTAAAGGAAGACAAACAACTCAGTTAAAAAATGGGCAAAGGACATGAATAGACACTTCTCCAACGTGGACATACAGATGGCCAAGAGACAAGTGAAAAAACACTCAAAGTCTAGCTAGCATGGTGCAGTGATGGACTGACGACCTATGAACCAGGAGGACACAATTTGATTCCCAATCAGGGCACATGCCTGGGTTGCGCACTCTATTCCAAGGAAGGGGCATGCAGGAGGCAGCCAATCAATGATTCTCTCTCATCATTAATGGTCCTCTCTCTCTCTCTCTCTCTCTCTCTCTCTCTCTCCCTTCCTCTCAGTAATCAGTAAAAATATATTTTAAAAAATGCTCAATGTCACTAATCACCAGAGAGATGCAAATTAAAATGACAATGAGATATCATCTCACCCCTGCCAGAAGGGCTATCATCAAGAAATCAACTAAAGACAAGTGTTGGTGAGGAAGTGGAGAAAGGGGAATCCTAGTGCACTGCTGGTGGGAATACAGACCAGTGTAGCTACTATGGAAAACAGTGTGGAGCTTCCTCAAAAAATTAAAAATAGAACCCAGCCCATGTGTCTCAGTGGTTGAACATCAATCTATGAACATGGAGGTCATGGTTCAATTATCATTCAGGGCACATGCCTTGGTTGGGGCATCCAGAAGACAGCCGATTAATTATTCTCTCTCATCATTAGTGTTTCTGTATTTCCTTCTCCCTTCCTTTCTGAAATCAATAAAAATATATTTTAAAAAATTTAAAAATAAAACTGCCATTTGATCCAGTTATCCTACTTCGAGGAATATATCCTACAAAACCTGAAATACCAATTAGAAAGAAAATATGAATCCCTATGTTCATAGCAACACAATTTACAATCACTAAGATCTGGAAATAGCCCAAGTGCCATCAGCAAATAAGTGTCTAAAAAAGTGGTGGTATATTTACACCATAGACTACTATGCAGCTGTAAAAAAGAAGGAACTCTTACCATTTGAGACAACATGGAGGGACCTGGGGAGTTTTATGCCAGAGAAAAACAAGTATCACATGTCCTCACTCATTTGTGGAATCTAAAGAAGAAAATAAACTGATGACTAAAATAGATTCAGAGACACAGAAGCAAGGAACAGACTGATGAATCTCAGAGGGAAGGCAAGAGTGGGTGGGAAGATATCAACCAAAGAATTTGTATGCATATATGCATAACCCATGTGCACAGACAATAGTGTGGTGAAGACCTGGGACACAGGGTGCTGAGAGGTGGAGGGGTCAATGGGAAAAAAGGGGGACACCTGTAACACTTTCAACATTAAAAATAAATTTAAAACAAAACAAAACAAAAAAGGGACTGCAGCCTGGGAACACAGAGATTAGATAGCAACCTAATTGTGTTCCACTGAGACAAAGGGTAGGCCGCCTTTTATAGGGAACATTCCCAACAGGTTCCCAATGAGGTCTGTTTTATGTAAACATGGTATCCAAATTATGCAGATTGGATGGGGCAGGTCTTAGTCCTTTGGAAGAAGGACAAAGCCGGATTTCCTTGCAGTGGTTGACTCAAATGGTACAAGCAAGCAGGGCATAGTGCAGAAATCCAAGAGTTCAGTCTGAGGTTCTTGTATGCAGAATACATGAGGAGCCCTGGTCAGCCAATGGGCCTTGGGCGACCTTGGGAATTCCATCTCAGCAAATAAATTCTTCCAGGTTCACATCAAATTAATCTTTCTCCTCAGAAAGTCACAGCAAGTTGTGAAAAACTGACATGAATGCAAATAATTTTTTTTTAGAAATCCAATTAATTTGAACAGTGAAGATACAATTGATCACTGCTCTATTGTTATTAGCTAAATCTGCATGCATTTGTAAATTAATGCTAATGTTTTTTTTTTGTTTTGTTTTGTTTTTTAAATATATTTTATTGATTTTTTACAGAGAGGAAGGGAGAAGGATAGTGAGCTAGAAACATCGATCAGTTGCCTCCTACACACCCCCACTGGGGATGTGCCCGCAACCAAGGTACATGCCCTCGACTGGAATCGAACCTGGGACCCTTCAGTCCGCAGGCTGATGCTCCATCCACTGAGCCAAACCGGTCAGGGCTAATATTTTAATTCTCTATACATGTCTGTTCTTTGAATTCTCATTTGAAGCAGCTTTTATATCTTTGCTGGTTACCTCCAAATTTACTGTTGAGTAAAATCTGTGAAATATATTCATTTGAAAAGTATGTCATAATCTAACCTTCACAATATATGCAACACATATTCTAAGTTCTCATCAACAATAAAAATGAAAAAAAAATTGCATGGATAGGAGATTTTAAATATTTGTGTATAAAGATGCTCCACTTCTGTAGCTCCTATTTGGTGTCATGGACTAGGAAGATAAAAGAAAAAGAAAAATAATTTTATTTATTTATTAATTTTTAAATTTAAAACATGAAAGACCCTTCTCTAAAATGGTAGGATTTACCAGGACTGCCATCCTGAAGTTCTTTGCAGTTGGCCAATTGTAATATACTTTGCTATTGTGTGTATTATTTGCATGTAGGACAGTTTAAAAACAGAATTTATATTCTTCCAAATTTAACAAGACAAGATATTTGGGGCAAACCTGTCTTTAAAATAATATTATAGCCTGAAGATGTTGGTGGTGGAAACAGAGTCCTTTCATGGAGTCATAAGAAAAGAATTTCCGAATTTCCGAGAACCCACATATGGGAGTATGAGATGTAGTAGTGAGATTTATTGGAATAGAAATGGAAGGCTGCCTGTAGGTTGCCAGTGGATCATCTCTGTACATCCTACTGTGGAAATAGTCCAGACTTGTTTTTATCAGGCCCCGAAGTAGGGCCAATGTCTAGAAATCCTGTGCCATGCCAAAGCTTGGTCCAGTTCAGCCTCTGTCCTTGTCCAACTAGTGTAGTCTTTCCCAGCTGTACTGAGCTGGCACTACATTGCCATACTCAGGCTGTGCCTATCCAGCTGCTGGCTGCAGGGCTGCTAGGCCCACATAGCTGCTACTGAAAGAGAGTGCTGAACACAGGAGCAAACATGTTACAGATGTAGGGGTAGAGGGGAGAGGGAATGAGAGAGAAAGCACGTTGTTAAGCTTGGATTATATATACTACTAGAGGTTTGGTGTATGAAATTTTTGCACTCAGGTAGGGGTTGGGGGGTGCCCTCAGCCCAGCCTGCACACTCTTGCAGTCCAGGAGCCCTTGGGGGATGTCTGACTGATTACTTAGGCTTGCTCCCCATGGGGAGCGGGCCTAAGCCAGCAGTCGGACATCCTTAGCACTGCCGTGGAGGCCGGAGAGGCTCCCATCACTGCCATTGTGTTCACCAGCCATGAGCCTGGCTTCTGGCTGAGCAGTGCTCCCCATGTGGGAGCACACTGACCACAAGGGGGCAGCTCCTGCGTTGAGCTTCTGTCCCCTTGTGGTCAGTATGCTTCAGAGCAATGGGTCATTCTACCATTTGGTTGATTTGCATATTAGCCTTATTAGCCGTTTTATTATATAGGATCTTGGGCTTGGGAAGCACTATTTCAAACTAATCAATCACTTTCCCAATTCTTCACGGGCTTCTCCTGGGTCTTCCCCCTAACCAATTAATTTCCTAGATCTTTCACGATTTTGTGTCCCTTATCCAGTTTGATCCATTTTCTACGCTAGACAGGCTTCTATGATCTCCCTCTTGGTTCCTACTGCTCATGCCTCATTCTAGACGCACCCTCCCCCCCTCTACCCCCCTTTCCCCCTCCTCCGCGACATCATGTCTTCTACTGGGCATGAGCCAGCAGGATTTCCCCTTTATTGTCTATTCCTCCCCACCTAGTATGGGCGAGTGGACTGGTTTGACTCTGGGGAGACTGGAAAGCTGGTCCTTCCTCCCTACATGAGGGCGGGAGGTGTGTTAATCTCCTTGGTGGGGCAATACTGTGACCCCTGTCGGTATCTGCAGCTTCAACCTCCAGACTTAATCAGGCTTATTGTCCCATTCAGCCCCCTGGTAGATTAGGGTTAATAATGTCTGATTCCCTTTGCCCCCTTCCTTTATTAATATCTACCTACTTATGCTAACAAAAATAGTAAAAGTATGTTCACAATATGTTTTTGTTCAATGAAATATACATATATCACAAGATAACATGCATTATTATTTTCAGTGTTTTCATTATAACTGCATTAGTAGTCCTTAGATAATGAGCATTCTGACCATTTGGCTAAAAATCAAATGAGGTAACAATTTAATTGTCTGATTTCTGTGGAGTAACTGCATCTTCTGGGAAATGGATTATGACAAAGTACAAATTTATTTCTTTTCTTTCCAAAAAAAAAAAAAAACAACAACAAAAAAAACCACACACACACACACAAAAAAACCAAGCTTCAATTAAATGTTAGCACCCCAGGTGTTTTGCATCTCCTCAATGCAAACCTTGTCACTGAAGCTGACACAGAGGTATGTCAAAATTCCAGATGCTTCATATATTTCCTTCAGAATCCAATAGAGAAAGTTAAGGAAACTATCTGCATGAGAATTACTTTCTGCAATGGAAGGCATCCTGACACTGATTAATTGCCAATCAAAACCCATATTCACTGGAATGACAGTTATATGCAAATAGCAAAGGCCAACTGAAGAAGGCCTGCAATGGCATTCCACTTGCAAGAAATTTAATTTCAGGGAAATAAATGCAGCCTACTGAGTTAGTAAGGCTTGGAGGAAAATAAACCAATATAGCTTAGAGGTATAATTTTATTTCCCTCTTTTCAAATCATTTCTCACTTCATATGTCCATGAAAGTGATTTACATTTTCCCCCCAATACAAGGTATTTTTATTGATCCACAGATCTTTTTCAAAACAGCCTTTAGAAATAGCTAAGAGCTATTGTTTTCTCTTGGAGTGTGGAGAGCAAGAATATACAGGCATGTTTAAGAGACATATGAGATATTTGGGTTCCTAAAATATAATGTGTCCTTGTAATTATCGTTTCTTTGGAAGGATGTGGGACTGACACCAATCTAGGGAAAAATAAAATGTCAACACACGATCAAATGCTAGAATGTTCTAAAAGGAAAATTTCTGAGGAGGGTCAACATAAGCCACTCCAAAATATGCCACTTTGGCATGAGGATTTGTAGTAGAGTGGAACATTTTCAGCTATGCTATACTGGCTACAGACCCCAGCTACAAATTATAAAACAGGATGCTGCTAGCTCAAACACATAAGATGCGGTTTTATCACCTTTGTAGTTTGCCCCCAAGACAGCTGAAAACCTGTCTTGTGTAAGTTTGCTATTGTTCCATTTAGCTTGCCAACTAGGATGTGATTTTAGTGCTTAAAAGCTATTCTGCACCCGAGGTCAAGGCTGCTCTCTGGACTCCCTGCATGGAGGGAGGCTGAGCAGATACCGGCCAGTTAATAAAGGCTTCTTAAATTTCAATTGGCTTGGACTCCAGTGGTTATTCTGTTGCTCGCACTCCACAACAGATTTTTTGAAGCTGCAGACAGTTGAGAAATAGTAGACATAGAAACAACTCTATGCCCTCTCGCTTTCTGCCTAAAAGTAGAGCATATAAGTCTCTTTGTGAATGCAATGTAAATTTCCACCTGTGAGGATGCCCCTCTTATACAAGAAAGACTGGAGATGGCTCTCAGATAAGTCTGCATAAACAAATCTAACAAAAAAACAACACCTGAATAGTTATGTACCATGTATTTCCTAGTCCTCTCACCACAATTTATATTCTTTTGTTAAAACGATATATAAGCTCCTACTCAAACCACTTCTTTGGGTTTTTCACTTCTTTTCTGTGAATCCTTGTACACATAAAAGGTATCAACATTAAATAAAATTGGTATGTTTGTTTTTTTTCCCTCCTGTTAAGCCATCTTGTGTCAAATTAGTTCATACGAGGGATTAAAAAACAAAACAAACAAACAAACAAACCTGAAGAGAGTAAAAGATTATTTTCTTCTCTACATTTCCATGCAACTCAATATGTTTAAACAATTATTTTCTATTACATTCTTTTATCCACTCCAGGACTATATGAAAGGAAAAGTCTGCAAGCTTCTGATTGGTTTTGGTAATGATAGAACTGCTGAGGGTAGTTTGGTGTGCCTGAAATGTCGTACACAGGCCATTGGGATTGATTGTGGCATGAGCTGGATCATGGCAAACCTTAGACTATGCAGTTTGGTTTTCAGCAGATCTACAGAAGTTTCTGGCCTGGACCTTAACTACTCATTTGCTCAACAAATGCTTCTTGATTTAATATGTGTTTACTAAACACAGTGTATGTGCCTCTCACTATCAGGTGCTGAAAAACAACAACAAAATATCAGATACAGTCTCTACTCGTAAAGAGTTTACAATAGAGTGGAACTAATAAATACTTGCAGAAAGGGGACAGTACTGTTTATAACAGGAAGTGCTAAAGGGGCATAAAAGAGTTTGGCATTTATGCTAACCATCTGGAAATAGAGATGCCATGGAAAACTTCCAGTAATTTAAAGCATTTATTATCTGTCTTCTTATCTATATCTAAGATTTATTAGTACACATTATTAATACAAGTTGCATGAATTTATCAGACCTTGGTGAAAATTTTGCCTTAAATCTGGCACAACAGGTTGAATCATAGGAATGCCAGCTGCATCACAAAATTAACCTGCAACTTTGCTCAAAGGGCAGAAAACTTGCCAAGGTAAGCAAGAGTTCACTTGCCCAGGCACACGGACCAGAACAGCAAGAGTTTGCTGTGAAGAAAAGAATTAGTGTATTAGGATTGGTACCATCCAGAGAACTGTGAGATCATGATCCCAAAAACCAGGGTCTCATATGGTTGACAGACAAGAGGTTTTTATAGCAAAAATCACATATCATCATGAGTGAGGAGTTTGGATTTGTGGGTGAAACTGATTGGTTCAGAGTGAGGTAAAAGCAATAAAATACAATTTTATGCCTTGGGTTCAGCTTTGGCTCCCTCAGTCTGGTTTCATAGGGTTGTGGCCAGGAGGTAGTTCTGCATTAGAGCTCAGGAACTAAAACAGAGCTTAGGACAAGATGATCTTTAGCTTAAGAAAACCCAAACCTTGTGACCATTAGTCAGGGCCAGGCCATCATTTGTTGCTGCCAGAAGGAGATATAAAATGTAAGGGAAAGGGCCAAGGCTCATGGAGCATGCTGTGAAGAAGCTGAACTGAGTGTTGCAGCTACATGTTAAATACAAATTTTACACTAAACCAGGACCCTGGGTTTCAATAGGAAAGTTGTAGACCATGATGTCTGCAGGAATGTTGTCTCCTCCATGATCGTGAACCTTCAGGCCCACATATCACTGGGATGATGGTCCCAATGTGGTTCAGAAGATGCCAGCCTGAAATATGGAAACTTACCATGTTGAATATTTTAAGCTAAAGGAATCTGAGCAAAGAGAGAAGCAGCAAGGTCACTCTGACCTTCCTCTTGCCCTTATTCTGTTACTGAACTCAAGAGGCTCACCACTTGGGGTGTCCATTCCAAAATCAGGCATGGTTGTCGCAAAGTAGTTTTATTTACTTGCAGCAATAAAGGAGACAGGGAATTCACATCCAAAATGCTGCCTCCTGGGAGGGAGGGAGGCTTAGCCATTGCTGATATATACTGTTAGTTAGTTCCATGTTGATTTCTTCTTTGTAGTTGGCTACACTTATCAGGGAGGGTTCTTGTCAAGCTCATCCTGTTTACAGCTACATCTGCTACATTTTCATGTTCAGCAAGAATGCATTTAGTAAGAACTGTCCATACCTTGAGACTCTTCATCTAGCAGTTTCCTGAAGCAGGTCCTAAAACCTTCATGTGAGAAGTGCTTCCCCTGTACCAAGAGGAAAGGGCATCCTTATCCCTGAACACGAAGACACCAAGAAGAATCCTAGCAAGCCGATTTGCTAAATTTCCCCCAGTTAGCCACGCTTACTTCCTACTCTCTGTCATATTTTATGGGACTACACACTCTTCATTAAAGCTAGCATAAAAAATACTCAGGCAGGTCTAGCAGTTTCTTTGTGTCTTAATTTACTTATGGCACCTCCTGTGCCACATAATGTTAAATGTGTTAAATAAATGTGTTTAAAATAAGTGTGTTAAAGAAATGTATGTGCTTTTCCCCTGTTAATCTGTCATTGTCAACTTAATTTTCAGAACCAGCCAAGAACACTAAGAGGTTGAGGGAAAATCTTTTCTTCCCTAAGGTACAACTGCTCTTAATAGTCAAGATTGTGTGTGTTGTCCAGAAAGCCTATGGATTGCAATGTCCATTCTACCTGAAATAGCTCTTCCAATAATCCAAAGAATCAGCAAGCTTTCCTGTAAAGTAGTTATAATTCTCCTATTTTAAAATTTATGTTGTGTACTTTGAGATTCTTTTGGGTTCTTTTTAACCACAGGTGGTCCATAACAAGTATATTTCATTTCTAAAAATCCAAACTCTCAAAAATATGTGCTACTATGCCTAAAACACCTCTCACATGCTGAATTAAATCTGTAATACAAATAATTAAATAATGAGCAAACTCATTAGGCTATCCAATTTTGGTTATTTGACTTTGTGTAATTAATTGAGGATTTTACTCTGTTTTACAATTACTCATATTTTACTAAGTGAAAATATAAGAATGAACCAACCATACATACTAATAAGAAAAAAGTATCATCCCCAAAATAAAACTGAAACAAAGTAGAATATAAAGCAGGATATTTGGAAATGTTTCACTCAAATTATAATTCTGGCAAGGTTGTATTAGAGATTTTTTTTTAATATTTCTTTTACACATGGAACAAAAAACTTTTTATTCTATGTAAATCTGTTTTTCATTCCATAGATATTCAGAATACATACATATATTCAAAAAGAAATTACACACCAAGGTTGAAATTGTCTTTTATTATGAATAACACTGCAGGGAACATATTTATATACAAATTGTGGGCTGCATGTCTGATTATCACAATGTCTAGAGTAATGCTATCTGCACTATGCATAAACTTGTGAATATAACTATTATTTATTGATTTCTAGAGAGAGGAAAGGAGGAAGGGAGAGAGAGAGAGAGAGAGAGAGAGAGAGAGAGAGAGAGAGAGAGACCAATTCATTGCTCTACTTATTTATGCATTCATTGGTTGTATACTGTCTGGGGATTGAACCTGTGACCTTGGTATATCAGGGCTATGTTTTAAGTAACTGTGCTATCCAGCCAGGGCCTCTATACATAACTCTTTGACACCACCTATGACTAAGGTGGATTTCTTCAAGCAAGTGTTACACATAAAATGTATAAATAACTAAAAGGTCTGGATTACATATATTTTACTCAACTCTGCTGATAGCAGTGGATGAGAATGGGTTTTGACAATTCTAAAGGAATTTTTAAAATTATTTTATAGTTGATTTGCAAATAAAATACCTTCTTGTATTAATTTTCATTGCTTTCATTTTTGACAAACTTGATTTCTATTTCTTATGTTATGCTCAAAGTCACTAATCTTAAGAGAGATACAAATTAAAATGACAATGAGATCCCAACTAACACCTGCCAGAATGGCTACCATCAATAAACAACAAGTGCTGGCAAAGATGTGCATTGCTGGTGGGAATGCCAACTGGTGCAGCCAGTTTGGAAAACAGTATGGAGTTTCCTCAAAAAATTAAAAATGGAAGTGCCATTTACCTTGTATGTGCTAGGAAATATATCCTAAGAATCCTGATACACCAATCAGAAAGAAATATGCCCCCGTATGTTCATAGCAGTGTTATTTACAATAGCTAGGATCTGGAAACACCCCAAGTGCCTATCAGTAAATGAGTGAATAAAAAAAGCTGTGATACAGTTAAACCACGGAATATTATGCTGAGTGAAATAAGCCAGTCAAAGACAAGTATCACATGATCTCACTCATGTGTGGACTCGAAAGAACAAAATAAACTGACGACCAAAAGGAATAGACTGAGGAATCTCAGAGGGAAGGGGGCAAAGGGGAGCGGGAAGAGATTAATCAAAGAATTAAATGCATATGTGCATAAACCCTGGACACAGACAATAGTGCAGTGAAGGTCTGGGAGGGGGTGGGAGCAGGTTGGAGGGGGTAAATGAGGGGAAAATGAGTGCAAGTGTAACTTTCAACAATAAAGATACATTTTTAAAAGTTATTATGAATATCAGTGACAAAAGAGCATGCCGGTGTGCTCATCAGTTAGAGCACTGGCCCATGCACTGAAGGATCTCTGGTTCAATTCTAGGTCAAGGATGAGTACCTGGGTTGCAGGTTCATTCACTTTCACTTGTGATGTCAACAGGAACTCTTCATGTCCCCAAGGGGAGCTGAGCTAAGTTAGCAGGGCAGCTGAGACATCAGCTATATTTGCTAGAAGTAGAGGACAGGGTCTCAGGGTCTGGGAGGTAATAACCAAATCCTGCTCTTGTTATTGCTAAAATGTAACAGTATTTCCCAGAGAACTGCAAATAAGCCAGATAAGGCTAGCTAACTGCGAAGAAGAAATCAACATGCAGTTAACCAAATTCATCCATGATAAGCCTCCGTTTTTGAGACAGACTTTAGGATGACCCCTGTCTCCCTCTCTTACTTGTTGCAAGCAACTAAAACTACCTAATGACAGACACATCTCCTTCTTGAGAAGAACACCTTATACAGCGAACCCCTTGAGTTCAGTAACAGTGTCCTCAGCAGAGAGTGGAGGAGGAGTGAGCCCGCCAAGCTGCCCCGTCTCACAGCAGTGCAATAAAGGGGGAAGAATCCCACAGCTTCATTCCCTGGTGAACGTGGGAGGCTCATGAGGAAAAAGAACAGGAAACTCTAGTTACAAGGATTTGTCTGGCACAAACAGATACTTGGCATAACCTCTTGTCTTACAAATAAGTGATACATTAGGAAAGAAATCAAAATTCTGTCAAGAACTGTATGATATAGCTGTCTTCACCAAAGACAGAGAAAGCTCAGTTTATTAACTTATTACAGAAAGAGGGCATCACCTTAAGAGAGACTTAGTTTCTTAAAAGTCTTAAAGTAGGTGGGGAATAGTTACACTAGTACAGGTAGGGTTTAATGCTTTGTTGAAGTCAAAGTGTTTAGCAGCTTAATCTGATTGTGAATGGACACCGTTATTGATGCAATGGTTTAGGATCTGTGGACAAAGGAAAGCGAGGGTCTTAACAAAGTTATATTGCCAATTTTCAGGTGAGGGATCCCTTTCTCAGTTGGGCATAATATTGCCCTGAGAAGAATGCTGTCTACCTAAACAAGCAGCCTCTAGAAAGAGGCTGGCTGAATATACCTCTTTCAGAAAATTGGTCTTGAGAACATTCCTGAAGCAAACAAATTATTTACTGATTTATACCTTTTTCTTCCTGGGGAACAATTTTCCAGAATACATAAAAGTCATGTTGGTGGAGATAGCCTTCGTTTTTCTGTCCTGATAGTTAGAATTTGGGCTACAGCTTCTCTTTGTTCTCAACAGACTCTCAAAAGTAACATCAAAAGCTGCTCCTTTAGGAAGAGTAAGATTTGACCTGGGAAAATCAACAGATACTCCTGAAGTGCCGAATGGCCATTTGCAGGGACAGCGCTGGGCAAAACTTTAAACAAAGTAAAGTGCTACCACTTCTCTCTCTTTTATTTCTCCTCAACCTCTTAGATTCCCACCTGTTTCATTTATATCGTTTTCCTTATGCACTAGATACTCAGATACCCTTTCCCCAAGGTTTCCCAAAAGACACTGAATAGAAGTCAATAACCCTTCTTTTAAATTAGAACTGCTGGCTAGCCGTGCATTTACTTGGGAGGTGTTGTACTGCTTTAACCATCACTTCAGAAAAATATGCACATCCATATTTACTTGCCACAATTTGTCCTATGAAACAGAAAGTATAACATGCAGAAGCCATGTCTCCGGGAAGGATATATTATTTAGTAATACAGAAGTGTATCTTTTATAAATATTTATCAACTGGATAATGGAGTGAATACTAACTCCCTTCAATATATATTTTTAAAATTGATTTTAGAGAGAGGGAGGAAAAGAGAGAGAGAGAAAAAGAGAGAGAGAGAGAGAGAGAGAGAGAGAGAGAGAGAGAGAGAGAGAGAGAGAAACTTGGATGTGAGAAACATGGATGTGAGAGAGAAACATTGATCGTCTGCCTCTTGCCCTCACCCCAACCAGGGACGGAGCCAGGGATATGCCCTGCCCGGGAAATGAAGGTGCAACGTTTTGGTCAATGCTCCAACCAACTGAGCCACATCAGCCAGCACTCCCTTCGATAATTTTAAGTTCTGTTTTGTGCCCTTTGTTTTTCAGTTGGCTTAAATAAAACACTGAATTGGCGTTTTCAGACTAGTGTAGATTGGTTATGTAATCACAGCTCACCAGTGGCCTATTTAGTGCAATGTAGTGAGAAAACACTGGAGTGAGAGTGAGGAAATCTTGGTTAATATCACTTAATTACCCTAACTTCCAGTTTACTTATTCGTTAACTGAAGAATTTGACTGGTTTCTGAAGCTGCTGCCAGTCCATCTTGCAAGGGCGATTCGAAGGTGTGCAGCATCTCCTATGTGAGCTGAGACAGGGGACGTGTTTTCTTTCATACATTTGTCATTTGTTTTGCTAAGTTTAAAAGGTCACTTATCACAAATTGATGGTTTATCATTACTATTTCTGCACACCTGTTTAAAATGTCTACAACAGCATTTCACAGCGGTCCACGAATTTTTAGAACACTCTGGGAAAAATAAGAAGCTCATTTGGCCAAGAACACATTGAGAACTTTTCTTAAATAATGATTATTTGGGAACCAAGCAGACACTGGCGATTAACACTTCAGATTAGCTACTCTGGCTCTTAGCAACATCTTACTGTAGAAAACCCATTATAGAGACTGTTTTCTAAGTGGGAAGAGTTAACTCCAAATATTACTGATTCTCAGGGCTGGCTCAGTGAGAATGACATTGCAGTGGATTAAAATGGTTTTGTAAAATCGTAAGGTAAGCAATATTTAAATGGAAGAATAGACATACTGTCTTCATCATATAAATCTGAGATATTCAACCTGTATGCTGCAATAATTTTTAAAACATGAAATACCTAACTATTTTTTCAGGGACACTGACCTCTTTCCCATTAGATTGTAAAAAAAACACAGAAAATGACAACAGCCAACAAAGCAATAGCTGTTTGTTGTGAATAAATCAAAATTATATCTTTTTTTTTTTATCATATTTAGGTTGGAAAATATATAAATTTTTGGTGTGTCACAGAGTTTTAGTCATTAGTTTCCATGTGTTATGAGATCAAAAGGTTGATAATTGCTGCTATAAATGATTACAATAAATATAATAAAACAAACTTTCAAAACAGAAGCAAAATTAAGCCTTAGATCTTTGTTCTGCTGCAGCCAGATTTCAGACCAGGAACAAAATAATGGGGAAGGATGGGAGGGATGGGAGGAAACACTACCCACTGTTTTGTTTTGTTTTTTACTTCCAGTCCATCTTTTGTGTTCTCTTTTTTATATTTTGTCTCTCTTAATGTTTAGAGAAAAAAGGGTTGACTAGAACTAAACTCCATGTGTTGCTTAAGGAATATGAACTTGTAAGGGCATTAAGACCTGAAGTCTACACACATAATGTATGCTGGACTCATTCTTAAGAAAATTAATATGCTCTGGGTATTTAATGAAGCTCTCACCCTCTCTGCCTTCAGACCTCGTCCTTCAGACAGCTGCTGCCTGGACCACAGCAAGTGAGAGTTCATGGTCAATGCTGTTGTGACAAGCATACCCATAAGAGCTTTTCACTTCTGCTCCATGAGCCAGCTCTGCACCTGATAACCACAAACACCTCCAGTTCTGGCCCACTTTGGTGCTGATTCTGCTTTTTGGTAGCAATAATCTCCTTCAGTCATTTTCAATAGTCATTTTCTTTTTTAATTCTTCAACTGTTTTTGGACTTCCAAAGAGTCTCACAGTTTACGGTCCAATGAGCTTCCTCCTTGAATTTTTTGCTGTGATTTTGGATTTATTGTCTTTAAAAAAAATTATAAGGATCAGGAAGATAAGGGAGACAAGCTATAACATGTGTTCAACTCATCATCTTGCAGTCATGGTAACCAGTGTAAGGTAGTTACAAAGTGAGAGTAAGAATGGGGTTCAGAGCAAGCTAAAGAACAAATAATCACACAAAAACATTAGTATCATAGACAGAACTCAAATGTCAAGGCAAGGGGTTTAGAACACAGGACTGAGGGGAAAGTACTGTAATGGGTCAGATGGTTTTATGGATGTGCAATGGGTATGCACACTCCCTATCTGGCTCACCACTCCTCATCATGACTTCACCCAAATGAGGAATGCTTTTAGTCAAACCACCTTAAATAAATAATAAGATTAAATAATTTCATAAATAAGGAACAGTTATTTCATAAATAATGTTGTGTTTAAACTGCAAAGTGTCCTTTTGCTCTCTGGTTATCTGTGGTTGAAAGAAGAAAGGGAAGGAAGTTTTCCTTTTTTATGTAGATGGAGCTGGGTGGGGTTGATCATACTGTGTTTGCAAATCCTGTGCAATCAAACTGAGTCATCTACATGTCCTATTCACACTAGCGTATAATGTAAGTTTGGAATCACTCTTGAATTCCCTCTGAAGTGTGAGGAGAAAAAGAGAAGGTGACACTGTGGCTGGCTTCATGTCTGGGATATCTGAAAGGCACACATAAAGCACAGCTCCAGGGACAGTGCCACAGAGCAGCAGGTGGAGCCAGATTGGGGACAGCTCTCTGAATGCCACAGCCTTTGTGGCCTCAAGACAAATGCTGAGGTTATTGAGAGGGAGAGTCAATTGGGCAGTTGGGGCTCCATCAGGGGAAATGTATTGTTAAAATTGTGGGCTGGATCACTATAGGGGCTTAGAGAGAGAAAGCTGCCCCCCTCCCCTCCCCCCACTCCCCCGGACAGAGCACATCCCCAGGGAACTTCCCACCCAAGCCCAGGCTCTGGCAGAACTCCAATAGTCCTCTGATCTGCAGTACCTACCATTGCCATCACTGTGCCATAGGTAGCACTATCATCATAGGTATCATATGAGACAGGATAAGCAAACCAGTGGTGACAGCATTAGAGATGGCATGCAGAGACCACCCGAAATGTGGAACAACCCAGCAACAGGAAAGGAGAGAGACAAGGGAAACAATTTAAATGAGAATAATGCTGGACAGCAGGTTGGAAAAGAATGATAGATCAATCACTGCATTGTACAGAAATTAAACCCAGAAATGACTGAATTAAATTGACCACACTAGGCAAGCAGGGAGCTCTAAGAGTTTAAGAAAGAAAAAAATAAATACTTTTCCTTTCATAACCAAGTCTGTCACTGGGGCTGGAATTATTAAATACCTATACCTTTGTGTTACTTAGTAAAGTAGATGACAAACTGAGATTTCAGTTCAGCTGCTGCATCATTATATCCAACACTGAATGTGTGATAATTTTACAAATATAAGAATGCAGTGAGGAAGCCCACATCTGCCAGATTTTAATTTGAAGTATTTGGAGGTTTTCATGTGTCCTAATGTGCAGTAATGTGTGAGAACCACAGGCCCATAAACTAAACAAGGACAACCACAGAACCACTATAACTGGGGGGTAATTCTATTTGTACTAAACCATGAGAAAACCCAGCATATACTGAGAAGAGATGATGCCAGTGAAAGAGAAAGAGAGAAGGGCAATTTCGCAATTAGAACAAAGCAGCACATAGATAAAAGGTGAAGACTCGGCTTCCTGAAGATCGGCAGCTCATGTCTATTTTGAAAATTAATAACCCAGAGTTCCTTTTTTCATTGTGCCTCAGAATGCTATTTCGTTTAATCATAAAACTATGTCAACAAAATGATTCTCTTTTCAGCTGCTGCCAATAACTGATTAAGAATGGAATTTCTATTTCCATATGTGGTAGGTCTTCTTACGTTAGTAGAAATGCACATGTCTACTTGGCATAAATTGAGCCATACCTTGTTTTACTGCATTAAAACACACATAACACAAAAATTGTAATTTTAAAGTGTTCAATTCATTGCTGCCTAATACATTAACAATCTGTACAATCAGCACCACTATCTAGTTTCAGAACTTTTTTTTTTTATCATCGAAAAAACAAATAAACCTCCATACCCAGTAAGCAATTATTCCCCTTTCCCCCTCCTCCATTCCATGACAATTCCTAATCTACTTATTGTCCTTACCAATTTGCCTATTTGGATATTTCATATAAATAGCTCCATATACTACAGATATGTGAAAATGTAGGTTTACAGTTGTTAGTACATGAAACAGAGTTTATTCTTGTATTATTTATTACTAGGGGCCCTGTGCACAAAAATTTGTGCACTCTGGAGGTCCCTCAGCCCAGCCTGTGCCCTCTCGCAGTGTGGGACCCCTATGGGGATGTCTATGTGCTGGCATGCCTGGTCAGCCTGGGTGAGGGGCTGATGGCTGTTTGTAGGCTGGCCAAGCCCCCCAGTGTGGACCCTTACCCCATTGGGGTAGGGCCAGCCTGGGTGACAGGCTGAGGACCATTTTCAGGCTGCCCACAGTCCCTTCAGGATTTGGGTCCCTACTGGGGTATGTGGCCAGCCTGTGTGAGGGTCAGATGGCTGATTGCAGGCTGGCCAAGCCCCCAGTGGGATCCTTCACCCCATTGGTGTGTGGTCAGCTTGGGTGAGTGCCTGAGGGCTGTTTTCAGGCTTTCAGACTGCCACAGCTCGCATTGACCCAATGTCCCAGCAAGGCTGGCTGGAAGCAGGTTTTTGGGGTTTATTTATTTTCTATAATTGATACTGTTAAGCCGAGGCCTAGGCAGGTAATGAAGCCTCCTGTTGGCTTCAGCTCATGGCTTCTATAATTGAAAGCATGTTGTCTTAGTAGATCTAGGCAGGCAGTTTTCTCCATAGCTGGTGCAACGGAAGGCTGCTGTTTGCTTCAGCTCTGAGGCTTTATAATTGACACAATGTTGCAAGTATGTTGCCTAGAGCTGGGAGAAGCCCAGCCGGCTGACTGGCAGACAGTTTACTCTTGGTGCAACGGAAGCTGCCTGTTTATTCCAGCTCCATGACTGCCAGCCTCCATCTTGGCTGGGTTGATTTGCATACAGCCACTCTGATTGGCTGGTGGGCATGGCTTAGGCATTCTGCAGAAACGGTCAATTTCAATATTACTCTTTTATTAGATTAGATTGTAATACTAGAGGCCTGGTGCACGAAATTCATGCACAGCAGGGGTGTTGTGTGTCCTTCAGCCCAGCCTGCCACCTCACCAATTTGGGACCCCTTGCAGGATGTCCAACTGCCTGTTTAGGCCCGATTCCAGTGGGCAGTTGGAAATCCCTCTCACAATGCAGGACTGCTGACTCCCAACTGCTCACCTGCCTGCCTGCCTGATTGCCCCTAACCACTTCTGCCTGCCAGCCTGATCATCCCCTAACCACTCCCCTGCCAGCCTTCTTGATGCCTAACTGCTCCTCTGCAGGCCCCATTACCCCTAACTTCCCTCCCTTGCCTGCCTGGTTTCCCCAACTGCCCTCCCCTGCAGTCCTTGTTGCCCTTAACTGCCCTCTCCTGCCCACAACTGCCCTTCCCCACTGGCCATCTTGTGGCAGCCATTTTGTGTCCACATGGGGATGGCCATCTTTGACCACATGGGGGTGGCCATCTTGTGTGTTGGAGTGATGGTCAATTTGCATATTACCTATTTATTAGATAGGATTTTCCACACAGATAACTATAGATCTACGCTTGCCCACCCCTGCATATAGCCTTTTGGGTCTGGCTCTGTTTACTTAGCATAACATTACTAGGTTCATCCATGTTGTAACATGTCTCAGTAGTTTATTCCTGTTCATGTGATTATTATCCATGTGTATATCTCCTATGGAAAAGTGCCTATTCAATTCCTTTGCACATGTTTTTTATTAGATTGTTTGCATTTTTGCTGTTGAGTCATAAAACTTTGAAAATGAAAGTAAAATTGAGATCATCTTCACAAATACTCTAGTCTTACAAATGAGAAAACAGCCAATGGGAAGTTATGAGACATGACCACATTCACCCAGTTATTACCGAACATGCAGCTCAGAGGCAAGATCCTGCCCCCCATGTGTCCACACTGTCCTAGCCACATTCATTTATATGCTACATATACACCAGAGGTTTACCCCATAGCTGGATGGGATTGGGAGGACCGGCCTTACTCTTGAAAGAATGATGACCACCTGAGGCCATCTCAAACATTTAAAAATATAAACACATTTTCATTTTAAAATAACACTTAAGGTTTAAGAATTAAAAGTATACATATAAAACACAACACCTAGATTTACCGAGTAAAATATGTAGTGTGTGTGTCATTTTGTGTTGAAGGCAATTACCAAAAAAATGCAAATGATAAATGGGTTTTAGTGATTCCAACCTAAATACAAAGTTTAAAATATCTATCAGAGAACATAACTTAAGTTGAGAGATCAATTTATGCTATAACATATATAAGATATCCTTCTCACTTTTAATATGCCCTCAAGCCTTTTGTTGAAAAGCTTGAATTCACTGTTTAGAAAACGGTTGCTACTTCTCTGGAGACTAGACTTCGTTGGGCGCTGTAGTAGGCAGAGTGCCAGGAGGCCAGGCCTGTCCTGCTCGGGGCTCTAACCCAAGTTTGCCATTCGGGATCTGTCAGAGTGTGGAGGGGACATCAGAAACAATGAGGCCAAAGGTAGAACGCCACTGAAATGGGAGATAAAAGATGGAGCTAATTAGATGCTTAGAAGGTCCTGAAACCAAAGCATGAAAGCGCTCAGCTGTTTCAGACATACAAGCAGAGCAGAGCAGAGCATGACCTTCGAGAAGGGGAGGGAAGGAAGGTGCCAAGCCTAAAATTTCTCTGAAGTCAGGGATTACAGATGAAGGACTGTTGATAAAAATACAACAGGAGTAAATTGCCTTAGTCCCTTATGACCTGTGCGGTGTATTTGCCCTGCTCTTCTCTCCCATACAAGAGAGAACATCCTTTACAGAAAGCATTCTAACATTTTCTCTCAGCTTCTCAGGTTTCCATAGCTTTAACATGATCAAAATTTGTTGAGAAAATCTTAATAATTATTAACAGTTATTCTTCATCTTGGAGTTTTTAGTAATTACTCTTATAAATTTCTTCCTATAGATAATGCAGATCATTAGTTTTAAACAATAGGCTGTATTTCCTAAATGTAAAATACGTTTCCATTTGATAACTGTCAATATGAAACAAAACCGGGCATTTGTTGCAGAAATTAAAATATGAACACATTTCCTTTGCTATGGAGAGTGGTATGATTCATGCACATATTTTCTATGCTATCTTCTTGGACATTCTTTTATTTGCAGCTTTAGGTAGCTGTCTTATGTCCAATTTATAGGATTAACTCAAATTCACAGATGTTATTAGGTGAATATCCCTGCCACCTTTCCATTTGCCAGCTAAAATGTGATATATAGAGAGAGGTATACAGAATATCCAATGCTTGGAGTAAGATTCGCATGATGTGACATTCTTTGCTCCTCAAAAAATAATGTAGCAGATATAGCATGTTGTATACTCTAATCCAATCTTCTATATTCCTTGCTGCGTAGAAATGCAATTTGTTCAAATATGCAGCTTTCAAATAAGATAACTCTTGCCTGGCTGACATGGCTTAGTGGTTGAGTGTCAATCTATGAACGAGG
>PVJC01030382.1:0-21245 GCA_004026665.1 Murina feae | reverse complement strand
AAGAGCAAAAGACAAGGAGAGAATCTTAAAAGCTGCAAGAGAAAAGCAGTTAGTTACCTACAAGGGGGAACCCATACGACTATGAGCTGATTTCTCAACAGAAACTTTGCAGGCCAGAAGTGAGTGGTAAGAAATATTCGAAGTGATGAATAGTAAGAACCTACAGCCAAAATCACTCTACCTAGCAAAGCTATCATTCAGAATTGAAGTCAGATAAAGAGCTTCACAGACAAGAAAAAGCTAAAGGAGTTCATCACCACGCAACCAGTATTATATGAAATGCTGAAAGATATCCTTTGAGAAGAGGATGAAGAAAAAATAAAGATAAAAATTATGAACAACAAATACATTCTATCAACAAGTGAACCTAAAAATCAAGTGAATAAAAAATCTGATGAACAGAATAAACTGGTGAATAGAATAGAATCAGAGGCATAGAAAGGGAGTGGACTGTCAATTTTCTGGGGTAAATTGTGTTGAGGGTGCAGGAAGAGAATGGACAATGATCGTAAACCTATGGATGAGGACAGTGGGGGAGGTGGGGACAGAGGGTGGGGTGGGAACTGGGAGGATGGGAGCTATGGGGGGGAAAAAGAGGAACAACTGTAATAATCTGAACAATAAAGATAAATTAAAAAAATTAAAAAAATATATTTTTGATTTCAGAGAGGAATAGAGAGGGGGAGAGAGATAGAAACATCAATGATGAGAGAGAATCATTAATCAGTTGCCCCCTGCACACTGGGGATCAAGCCTGCAATCCAGGCATATGCCCTCACCAGGAATTGAACTGAACTACTCTAGCCAGGCTTGATGCTTTTTTAATGCTGCATAATATTACAAGTGGATAGCCCATTATTTAACCACTAGGGGCCTGATGAACAAAAATTTGTGCACTCAGGGAGGTCCCTCAGCCCAGGCTGTGCCCTCTCGCAGTCTGGGACCCCTCGGAGGATGTCCATCTGCTGGAATGCCTGGCCCACCTGGGTGAGGGACTGATGGCTGTTTGCAGGCTACCCACAGCTCCCATTGACCCAAGGTCCCAGCAAGGCTGTCTGGAATCAGGTTTCTGGGGTTTATTTATCTTCTATAATTGAAACTTTGTTGCCTTGGTCCCCCGCTGGAAGCCTGGGTTGCCCCTGGCAACCCAAGGTCCCAGCCCAGCAGGTATCTGGGGTTTATTTTCTATAATTGAAACTTTGTAGCCTTGAGTGGGCATGGCTTGTGGGTGTAATGGAGTAAAGGTTAATTTGCATATTACTCTTATTAGATTAGATTCCCCTTGGTTTTAGAATTGATTGTTCACAACTTTTTCTCTTTTGCATTGAGCACATTGTAGCATTATATCTGTAGGAATTATTTAAATAGAATAATATTTCAAAGGCAATGTACATTTTACTTATTTTTTTTTTTTGCTGGGGGCAATGTACATTTTAAAGGACTTTTGAAAAAACACTGCTAACTTGCCTGGGGTGGGGTGGGTAAGAGATTGTATCATCAACAACATATTAAAATGACTGTTTGGCCCTAGCGGGTTTGGCTCAATGGATAGAGTGTCCACCTGTGGACTAAAGGGTCCCAGGTTCGATTCTGCCCAAGGGTACGTGTCTTGGTTGCAGCTCTTTCCCATCCCGGGCCTTGGTAGGGGCTCCTGCAGGAGGCAACCAATCTATATGTTTCTCTCACATTGATGTTTCTGCTTTCCCTCTTTCCCATTTTTTCTAAAAATTAATGGAAAAATATCCTCGGGCGAGGATTAATTAACAAAATAAGTGACTGCTTGCTCTGTTTTCCCCAATTTAATTCAGGTTTTGTTTGTTAGCAGTGGTCAATTTTTCCAGCTTATGGAGATTTACAAATCCTTATCTGTCATTTATTGAATTATTTATCCCCACTATTTTTGCAACATACTAAATATGCTATATATTTCTTCAGTTAGGCAGTAGATACCATTTTCCCCCCATAAAAGTAGGGTAAGGACAGTCCAAAGGAAGATTATAAAAACCATGTTGAAATATACCAATTTATCAATACCCTGTGGATATTGTTTAAGGAGCTCCAAAGCTAGCTTTATCCACACGTTGATACTGACTAATCAGAGTACTGAAGTCACCTGGCTCTAGTATCTCAGTCTACTTTCTCTCATCTTGTTCATAGGATTTAATAGAAGACTCTGTCAAACATGGTTTTTAGGGATGAGTTACTTAGCTTTGGCATTTCCCTCATGATTTCCAGTAATTCTTCATGACAGTCTATGTTATACATTTTTGTGTATTAGGGTCTAGAACAGAACCTAATTGGTACATAGTAGATAGAAGATTCTCAATAAATATTTGAATGACATGCTTAAGTTGGCATTAACTTAATGAACCTGTTGTCTCTCCATAAAACACCACTTTCTAAGCCATTAATAGGCATATACTTTCACTTAGAAATGGCAAAATGTGTAATGAATGGAAAAAGCACATATTTTGTAATTGGAAGTTCTGAGTTTAAGTTCTGGCTTTGCAACTTACAGCTGGTAATTTTGTATGACTCCAGGTCTTCGTTTGTTCATCGACAAAATGGTGGTAACCCACCTTCTTTACTTTCCTTTATAGGGTTCTTAGATGGATCAAAATGCTATTTTCTAAAAGGACATCTGATAATATCATTACTTGACTTTTTAAAACCCTTTAATAACTTTCTATTGCCCTCAAGAAAAACCTAATCCCTTAACATGCATTATAAGGACTTCTGTAATATGGTCCCTACTCAATCCTGCATGATCACTATTCTAACAGTCTAATCTCTCTCCTCAGGGCCTTTTGTACAAGCTGTTTGTTTTGCCTGGGATGCTCCTTCTTGCATTCTCATAGGTTGACTACTACTGGCCAAGATATTACTAACAGCAATAGATGCAGCATACTTATTGCAAAGCATGGGATCCTTTATATACATCCCTTTATACTTCATGAAGTAGGTACTATTCTCATCTGCTTTACAGCACAGAAAAGGGAAGCAACTTATCCAGAGTAACACAGCCATTTTAAGTACTGGGTTACAAACTCAGCTCTCTCTGAATTAAAAGTAGATGTTATCAACTCCTACTATTAAGGTATTAACTTTCTCATGAAGTATAACATCTGTAAGATCCCCTAACAGCCAATGTGATGAGGTTAGCACTTAAGACACCGGTTTATAATTGCCCGTGTACTTTCTGCCTCTCCAACTAGAGAATAAAAACACATTTAACTCAGACAAGACTGCATCTTGTTTACTTTTACTTCCCTAGCTCCTAGCACAGTTCCTGGTACACATAATAGGCATTCATAAATATGATGAGTAACTAAAGACGGGAAAATGTTTTAAAACAAAGACATAATACAATGTAATTATTTTCAAATTTAGCTAAGGAACATCATCAGGCTTATCAGTTTGTGGTCTGTGGAACCCACTTTTCCCTCTTTGCCGTGTGGCAGGCTTGTTTATACCTGTTCTTTCGTGATCTCTGTTCACCACAATTCCTCAAGTACTACCAACAAACACCTCCCACCCCCCTTAATAACTGCCATATTGCTTTTTGAGAAAATCTTTTACAGAGAAGAAAAATTAAAATGCTAAAATTACTTTTCCCTTCATAGCAATTCTTTAAAATTCCTGAAAACTTTTTAATATAGCAGAGCAAAACATCAGAGAGTTCTGATGGGGACAGAGTATCTTTTAAAAAACGAATTTCAAATCAAGGCCAGGCTGAAAAAAAAACACACAAAACACCTAATATATTTATGAAACCCTTCCGTTGCTGCCTAGACAGTGTTGTCACCAGGAAGCACCTTATTTTTCGTATTTTACTGAAGCCTTTCAGTAACATAAATTCATAAATTCAGAGAAAAGAGGTGCAGCACCGAGCAGGGTGTTTGCCTCAATCAACCTTTTTTAGGTTCAGTCTTTTTTTTTTTTTTTTTTTTAAATAGAACGCCAGAATTTAATCAGTTATGTAGTTGCCATCACCTTCAAGGGGAAAGAAAAAAACTAGGGTGGCGAAAAAAGAGGGAGAGGAAGTATGGCAAACGGGGTAACAACACTATTTTCAAAAGGAGCAAGGGCTTGGGCTCCGTCTCCGGGTGCGGACCCTCCCAGCGCGGTTTTGCAGGTGCTCTGCCCTTTCCATCAAAAAAACAACACCTGGCTTCACCAGGAAGAGGACACACAGAACAGCGCTCCTCGTGAGAACTTCCCCAGCCGGAGGAGCGCGTGGGAACGCCATTGCGGACCGCCCGCCCCTCTGACGCAGCCTCGCGGACGCCCGGGGGCCGGACGCCCGGCTGGGCTTCCCCTCGCCTTCCCGCTACCCATAAGGCCCCGCGCCTCGCCGCGCATGCGCAGCGCCGACGGACGTCTCAGGAAGAGGAAAATGGAATAAACAACTCGGAGGAACCAGAGCGCGAGAGAGCGAGTGGAGGCAGAATTTAAAAATAAACCGGCACCGCCGCCCTCCCCACCTGTTCGCGGCTGCCGCCGCCCCTCCCCTAGCCTGCGCCCTCGAAATCCCTGCCTGCGCGCTCGCGCCCACCCCGTCGTCCCGCACGGCCCCTTTAAGAAAAGAGAAGGAGAGAGTGAGTGAGAGAATCCCAACTCCCCCTCCCCTCCGCGCCCTCCTACCCCGTCCTCCCTCCCCTCTCCCCTCCCCCTCTCCCCGGGCGGCCAGGGCTCCCGCAGCGGGACGGACCCACCCGCCCGGCTCTTCTCCGGCACCGGCCGCGTCCTCCTCCCCTCCCCAGTCTATGGTGGCGGCGGCGACGGCTCCTCGGGCAGCTGCGGAAGACGAGGCTGCGGCGTTGCCATGAACAGTGGCGGCGGCCTCCCGCCCCCCTCGGCCGCCGCCTCCTCTTCCTCCTCCTCCGCGCTGGCGGCGGCGGTGGCGGTGGTGGCCCCGCCAGGGGTCGGGGGCGTCCCCGGCGGGGCGGCGTCGGGAGTCAAGCTGAAGTACTGCCGCTACTACGCCAAGGATAAGACTTGCTTCTACGGGGAGGAGTGTCAGTTCCTGCACGAGGACCCCGCCGGGGCGGCCGCGGGCCTCGGCCTCCATAGCAACAGCGTCCCCCTGACGCTGGCGGGCGCGCCCGTGGCAGGCTTTCCGCCCGGAGCGGTCCCGGGCGGGGGGGCCGGGCCGCCCCCGGGGTCCAAGAAGCCGGACCTGGGGGCCCCGGGGCCAGGAGCCGCAGCTGGCGGCGTTGGCGGCGGCGTTGGCGGCGGCGGAGGACTCGATGGACCGCGGCTGGCAAGTGAGTGTGGTCCGGGCCGGGAGGGCGGCGGCGGACGGAAGGCCTAGGGCCCGAGGGCCGGGCGAGGCCGGATGAGGCCGGGCAGATGAGCCTGGCCCTCCCCCTGCCTCTCTGGGCGGTCAGAGGCCTAGGTGAGGCCTGCTTTTTCCTGCCTTCTTCCTGCTTCCCCTTCCCACGGCCCCGGGCGAGCGAGGAGTGAGGGGAGGCTAGGTTTCCGGGGACCTGGGTGGGTGCACCGGGGTGGTGTGAGTGGGGGCGGGGACGGACGGAGGGAGGGAGGCTCTGGCGTGCGGTGTGCGAGGAAGGGGTGTCGTTTCCGGGGTGTGTGGCCAGGGGCGGCTGTGCAGGCAGGCGCCCGTGGTTGGCGTGCCCGTGTGGAGGGGTGTCTGCAGGCTGAGGTGCCCTAGTGGGTGTGTGTAGGAAGTGGGGCGGGGTTGAGGCTTCCTGGAGTCGGTTGAAAGAACGGAAAAGTTTGTCTAAGGCTGATGGGAGGAAAGTTTCCCAGGCAGAAAATGCTTTCTAAGGACGGGGAGTGAATAAACAGCGGCTCTTCATGTGTTTAGGTTTAGTTGAGAAGGTAGAGGAGGAATCTCACAAGACTTGCATTTCAACATAGCTTTTGGAATGCGTTTGCTGGGTGTCAGTAGAGGGGTTATGTCTTCTGCAACTTTGTATCCAGTGAACTCTCAGCATGGAGCTTTGAAAGCATGTTTTGCGTGGGGAACGTGTGTGCGACTTAGCTCTTGGGTTCAGAAATTTTAGAATTGTTAACATCTTTTAAAATCATTTGTTATTCTCTGTTGACTTACAAGTTTTTAGTTATTTTGAGTGGAATTTAGAATTCTAATAAGTGTTGAAGTGCAATGTATTTTACAGAATGTTGCCCTAAAGGAAAAAGTAGGACAGGTATCAGACTTTCCTTTTCTCTTTCTGAATATACTAGGGGCCTGGTGCACAAAAATTTGTGCACTCAGGGGGGGTCCCTCAGCCCGGCCTGTGCCCTCTCCCAGTCTGGGACCCCTTGGGGGATGTCTACCTGCTGGCGTGCCTGGCCAGCCTGGGTGAGGGGCTAATTGCTGTTTGCAGGCTGACAAAGCCCCCCCAGTGGGGACCCTCACCCCATGGGGTGTGGCCAGCCTGGGTGAGGGGCTGAGGGTCGTTTTCAGGCTTCCCACAGCCTCTTCAGGGTTCGGGTCCCTACTGGGGTACCTGGCCAGCCTGGGTGAGGGGCTGGTGGTTGTTTTTAGGCTGCCCACAGTCCCTTCAGGGTTCGGGTCCCTACTGGGGTACCTGGTCAGCCTGGGTGAGGGGCTGTGGCTGTTTTCCGGCTGCCCACAGTCCCTCCAGGGTTCAGGCCCCTACTGGGGTACCTGAAGCCCACAGCTCCCATTGACCCAACGTCCCAGCGAGGCTGGCTGGAATCAGGTTTCTGGGGTTTATTTATCTTCTATGATTGAAACTTTGTTGCTTTGAGCAGACACCTAGGCAGGGAACTAAGCCTCATGTTTGCTTCAGCTCCATGACTTCTATAAGTAAAACCATGTTGCCTTAGCCCTAACCGGTTTGGCTCAGTGGATAGAGCGTCGGCCTGTGGACTCAAGGGTCCCAGGTTCGATTCCGGTCAAGGGCATGTACCTTGGTTGTGGGCACATCCCCAGTAAGGGGTGTGCAAGAGGCAGCTGATCGATGTTTCTCATCGACGTTTCTCACTCTCTACCCCCCTCCCTTCCTCTCTGTAAAAAATCCATAAAATATATTTTAAAAAACTCCTATGTTGCCTTGAGCAGAGGCCCAGCCTGTCTAGGCGGGCAGTTGCAACAGAAGCTTCCTGTTTGCCCTAGCTCCATGGCTGCCAGCCGCCATCTTGGCTGGGTTAATTTGAATACAGTAGCTCTGATCGGCTAGTGGGTGTGGCGTGGCTGGTGGGCGTGGCTTAGGTGTCTCAGAGTGATGGTTAATTTGCATATTACTCTTTTATTAGATTAGACTGAGCATTTCTAAACCAAATGGGAAAGTCCTACTTTTTTAGCATTTCTATACAGTTTTTGGATCTTAAAATAATTTGATAGGTAACTTAACTTGGATGTCAGAACATTTTTATCTTTTTTTGGAAGACTGCAAATGAACTTGATGTTGTAGTCCTTATTTGCTCTATAAGGAATAGTGTCTTACCAGACATTTGTGTGTGTGTGAAAGATTGTTTCTTTCCTTTCCTTTTTTTTTTTATTGCTTTTAGAGAGTAAGTGTGTGTGTGTGTGTGTGTGTGTGTGTGTGTGTGTGTGTGGAATAAACATCAATGATGAGAATCATGGATCTGCTGCCTCTTGGGATCAAGCCCACAACTAGGGCATGTGCCCTGATCAGGAAACCAACTGTGACCTCTGGTTCTTAGGCCCAGGCTCAACCACTGTGCCTGGCCAGTCATATTTCTTTCACTGGGATGGGCTTGACTTTAACGGAGACATATTTGGTAAGGTTGACATGCTAAGAAGATTAATTTGTAACTTAAAATGTTTGTAAGAAATACTTTTTATTGGTGGAATTTTATCACTTTTGAGGAGAAACTTTACAATTTCAAGGTAAATCTTTGCTGGATGTGTAAATTGTGGCTCAAATTTATTTAAGAGTAATGTTTAGTAAGCCATGAACAGTAGTTTTGTCACCTACAAAAAAGTGACTTTAAAAATGCTGGTGTTTGATTTAATCTGTGATCTTTCTAGGGTTTTCTAATACATAGAAGTAGTGGATTTGGGACATGAAATCTAGGTGAAGATGGGAGTTGGAGAAAAATACTAGCAATGGTTCAATGGTGGGGGATCACTTCATATCTCAAAAAGGGAATGTAATTGCCTGGGCTATAGGGTCTTGAGAGGACAGGCAGTTAATGCTAAGAAAGCATTTAAAAACTGATATTTAGTCATGTAACATTTATTTACTTAAATAGCTGAATTGTGTATTTGGCTTCAGTAGGCTTGCTTTAACTTGACTGGGTAAAACCTGAGGCTCCTTTTTTGCTATAGGTTTTTTTTTTGATAATTCTCTGTAGTTCCTAGGTTGTGACTTCTTATGGGTAAGAAAATTGCTTCTTATCAGTAAGTAGTCAAGTTGCTCAGGATATTGTTGATTTAATGGCTAACTGCTTTAAATTTTTGCAATTAACTGATTATTTTTAGTTTACTTTCTGCCTTTAATATGTTATACTGTATCTTTTATTAAATACATTTTATTGATTTTTTTACAGAGAGGAAGGGAGAGGGATAGAGAGCTAGAAAATAGAAACATCAATGAGAGAGAAACATTGATCAGCTGCCTCCTGCACGCCCCCTACTGGGGATGTGCCTGCAACCAAGGCACATGCCCTTGACCAGAATCGAACCCAGGACCCTTCAGTCCAAAGGCTGATGGCTCTATCCACTAAGCCAAACCGGTCAGGGCTGTTACACTGTATCTTAATCTAATCTAATAAAAGAATAATATGCAAATTAACCATCACTCTGAGACACCTAAACCACGCCCCACAGCCAAGCTATGCCCCCAGCCAATCAGAGCAGCTGTATTCAAATTAACCCAGCCAAGATGGAGGCCGGCAGCCACGGAGCTAGAGCAAACAGGAGGCTTCTGTTGTACCAGCAATGGAGGAAACTGCCTGCCTAGGCTGGCTGAGCCTCTGCTCATGGCAACAAAGTTTCAATTATAGAAGATAAATAAACCCCAGAAACCTGATTCCAGCCAGCCTTGCTGGAACAGTGGGTCAATGGGAGCTGTGGGCAGCCTGAAAACGGCCCTCAGCCCCCTCACCCAGGCTGGCCACACCTCCATGGGGTGAGGGTTTCCACTGGGGGGCTTGGCCAGCCTGCAAACAGCTATCAGCCCCTCACCCAGGCTGGCCAGGCGTGCCAGCAGGTGGACATCCCCCGAGGGGTCCCAGACTGCGAGAGGGCACAGGGTGGGCTGAGGGACCCCTTCGAGTGCACAAATTTTTGTGCACCGGGCCCCTAGTATATTATACTGTGTGAGGCAATAGGAAGAGAGAGACCAAGGTGACAGTTTAGGAAGATGCTGAGCTCACCTCCCATGAACATGCTGAATTTATACCTATATATAGGACAGTCTTTTCTGAGAGACAACTGAGGGCCAATTGAACATCTTCTACAGCTACTGCACACTAAAGGAGAGAAGACGCAGGGCGGAAATTGAGATTGAGAGATTGAGATTGAGATTAAGATTGAATAGAGGATTGGGGAACTGCTAGAGCTTTCTGGGATCTGAGGTTAGCTTTACTTTTTAGGATCAGAGAAGCCAGTGAATGCCATTGTTTACATTCTTCCTCCACTTGGATAGTGCAAGCAGGAGTTCTGTTCAGGTGCACTGCTCATCTGCAAGGCAGCAGTAGTGCCTTCCTGGCCACTCCTGGAGCTAGCTTCACCAGCTACAATAGGGTGCTGTAGAGCGTGTATATAGGGCCATCCCACCTGGAGATTGACACAGTGGGTCAAACAGGACACTGCATTGTGCGCACCAGGTTGCCTCACTCAAATCAGCAGGGTACTGAAGTGTTGGGACACCAGTCTGACTTGCCTGATCCGCCTTGCCTAAACCCCATTCTAGCTGTGGATAGCCAGAACAAAAGGGAGCCTACCACATGTGCATGCACACCAGAGTGCCCTGCCCTGAACCTGCTTTTTCTGGCCAGGAAACACCTCAGGCATCACATGTGCCCACTCTTACTCCAACTGGCCTGCTAAAACCACCTGGTACAGTCTACTTTGTTATAGGACCACTTTTTCAAGGTTGGGAAAGTTATTTTATCTAATTTATAGGAACAGGTAACAGACAGTCAAACAACTTGAGAAGACAGAGGAATATACTTCAATTGAAGGAACAATAAAAACACCCTAATAGCCTGGCTGGTGTGACTCAGTGGTTGAGCATTGACCTATGAACCAGGTGGTCACGTTTCGATTGCCTGTCAGGGCACATGCCCAGGTTGTGGGCTTAGTCTCCAGTACAGGGTGTGCAGGAGGCAGCCAATCAATGATTTTCTCTCATCATTGATATTTCTATCTCTCCCTCTCCCTTCCTCTCTGAAATCGATAAAAATATCTTTAAAAAATCCTAGTGAAATAAAGATAAGTAATTTGCCTGATAAAGAATTCAAATAGCCCTGGCCCATGTAGCTCAGTTGGGTCAGCATCGTCTCATGCACCAAAAGGTTGCTGGTTCGATTCCCTGTTGTGGGTTTGATCCCTGGTTGGGCTGTGTATGGGAGGCAACTGATCAATGTTTCTCTCTCTCCCCTCCCCTTTCTTTCTTTTCTCTCCTCTCTAAAATGAATAAAAACATAATTTTCCTTTTAGAGAGAATGGAAGGGAGGGAGAGGGAGAGAGAGACTGAGACTGAGACTGAGAGAGAGACGGAGAGGGGGAGGGAGGGAAGGTGGGGGGGAGAAAGAGAGGGAGAGAGAGAGAGAGAGAGAGAGAGAGAGAGAGAGAGAGAGAGACAGACCAATGTGAGAGAGACACAATGATTGGTTGTCTGAGCCAGGGATCAAGCCTGCAACCCAGGTATGTGCCCTTGACTGGGAATTGAGCTCAAGACCCTTCAGTCCACGGGCTGATGCACTAACCATTGAGGAAACAACCAGGCTGAAAACATTGAAAAATTTTCAAGTAATAGTCATTAGTATGCTTACCAAAATTACGTGTAGAATAGGGGAACTCAGAACTTCAACAAAGAAGAGTTAAAAAATTAATAAAAGAAACAATCAGCTGAAGAATAACTGAAATGAAAAATACACTAGAAGGAATCAATAGCAGATTGGATAGTACAGAAGAACAGATTAGCCGCTTGGAGGATAGAATTGTGGAAATTGCCTAATTAGAACAGCAATAAGAAAAAAGATTTAAAAAAGAAAAATAATAATTTAAGGAATATCTGTGACAACATCAAGTGCACTAACATATGCATTGTAGGAATCCCAGAAGGAGAAGTAAGGAGAAAATATTTGAGGAAATATGACTGAAAACTTTGCTAATCTGGGGAAGGAAGCAGACATCTAATTCCAGGAAGCATAGTTTCAAACGAGATGAACCCTAAGAGGCCCACACCAATATATTGTAATTAAAATGACAAAAGTTAAGGATAAAGAGATAATTTTTAAGTCACAAGAAGAAAACAGCATTTCATAAACAAAGGAACTCCATCCTTTCCCAAACCCCACAAGTCTAATAGCTGATTTCTCAGCAAAAACTTTATGACCAGAAGGGAGTGGCAGGAAATATTTAAAGTACTGAAAGAAAGAAATCTACAATGGACTGTACCCAGCAAATATTTCATTAAGACTTGAAGGAGAGATAGAGTTTCCCAGACAAAAACTAAAGGAGTTTATTACCACTAAGTTGGCTTTACAAGAAATGTTAGAGGTTTTCTTTAATCAAAAAAGGCCAGAAATAAGAAAATATATGAAAGAAAAAAACCTCACAGGTACTTCATAGGTACTTGTGAATCAGCTACTTAAAAAAGCTAGTATGAAGACTAACTCTAACTACAATAAACAGAGATATACAAAACAAAAAGATTTAAAATATATCAAAGACAATAGTGTGGAGGGGGAAATAAAAATGTAATGCTTTTATATGTGTAAGAATTTAAATTTCTGTCACCTTAATATAGGGTGCTATAGCTATAGATGGATATATAGGAACCTCATGGTAACCACAAACCAAAAACCTACAAAAAAATACACAAAAAATAAAGAGAAAGGAATCCAAACAAAACACTAATGTATACAAGCAAACCAAAGGATAGAGGAAATGAACAGAGAACTACAAAACAGCCAAAAAACAATGAACAAAATGGCAATTAGTACATACCTATCAGTAGTTACTTTAAATGTAAATGGACTAAATGCTTCAGTATAAAGACTTAGGGTGACTAAATGGAGAAAGAAGAAGAAAAAACACAATACCCATCTATATGCTGCCAATAAGAGACTGATTTCAGATGGAAACACACACACATGCACAAGTAAAAGCATAAAAAAACAGATAATATAGGTCATTGTAACAGAATAGAGAACCCATATGTAAACCTTGCTTATATGGTCAATTAATCTATGACAAAGGAAGCAAGATTATAAAATGAAGAAATGACAGTCTTTCAGTAAGTGGTGTTCAGAAAACTGGCAGAGATACATATAAAAATGAAACTGGACCACACCATATACAAAAAGTAACTCAAAATAGATTAAAAACTTAAATGTAAGTCCTGAAACTGTTAAACTCCTAAAAGAAAATGTAGGTAGTAAACTCCTTGACATTGGTCTTCACAATATCTTTCTGGATAAATCTTAAGTAAAGGAAACCAAAGCAAAACTAAACAAATGGAACTACATCAAACTTAAAAATTTCTGCACAGTAAAAGAAATCAACAGAATAGCCCACTGAATGGAGGAATATATTCACAAGTGATATATCCAGTAAGGGTTAATATCTAAAATATATGCAAACATACAACTCAACATAAAAAACTACAATCCAATTAAAAAATGAACAGAGAACATGAATAGCTATTTTTATCAAGAAGACATATAGATGACAAGCAGACATATGAAAAGATGCTCAAACTCTCTGATCTTTAGGGAAATGCAGATGAAAGCAACTGTGAGTTATCACCTTATACCTGTAAAATGGCATAGCCACCATGGGAAATAGTATGAAGGTCCTTCAAAAAGTTAAAAAGTAGAACTGCCATACAATTCAGATACTCCACTTTCAGGTATTTATCTGAAGAAAATGAAAATACTAATTAAAAAAGGTATATGTATTCCTGTGTTCATTGCAGCATTATTGACAATAGCAAAGATATAGAAGTAATCTAGGTATTTATCAATAGGTGAATGGATAAAGAATAAGTTATATAGAACTAGAGGCCCTGTGCACAAAAATTTGTGCACTCGATTGTGGGGGTGGTCCCTCAGCCTGTCCTGTGCCCTCTCACAGTCTGGGACCTCTCAGGGCATGTCCACCTGCTGGAATGCCTGGCTTGCCTGGGTGAGGGCTGATGGCTGTTTGCAGGCTGGCCGAGCCCCCTAGTGGGGACCCTCACCTCATGGGGGTGTGGCCAGCCTGGATGAGGGGCCGAGGGCCGTTTTCAGGCTGCTCACAGCCCCTTCTGGGTTCGGGTCCCTACTGGGGTGCCTGGCTGGAAGCAGGTATCTGGGGTTTGTTTTTTCCTCTATAATTGAAACTTTGTAGCCTTGAATAGAGCTCAGGGCCCACAGGGCCCTGGCTTCCTCCATTGCCCAGGGCAACTCCAGCTCCGTGGCTGCTGTCATCTTAGCTGAGTTAATTTGCATACTTGCTCCTGATTGGTTGGTGGGTGTTGCTTGTGGGTGTAACAGAGTGGCTAATTTGCATATTACTCTTTTATTAGGTTAGATTAGATGGCATATTACTGAGCAATAAAAAAGAAAAAAATCTTGCCATTTATGACAATATGGATGGACCTAGAGGGTATTATGCTAAGTGAAATAAACAGAGAAAGACAAATACCATATGATTTTATTTATATGTGGAATCTAGAAAAACAAATGAACAAACAAAACAACAGACTTATAGAGAACAAGCTGATGCCTGCAGAGGGGAGGTGGTGCATGAGGAATGGATGAAAAACAACAAACATGCAAAAAAGAAAAAAGACGACTTGCCTTTCAGTACCCCCTCCACAAAAAAGGGTATGAGGCATTTAAAATGGCACATTCTGAGAGGTATTGTTGTTAGAAGAAATTTAAATGTTAGTTGCTGACCTGATCATTGTTTCCCTGAAACAATTTTGTTTTGCTCTTGTTTTTTGCTCTTCTTTAAATATAAGATTGTACAGTGTTTCTTTAGCTGAGAGGTCATAAACTGATCTGTTTTGATTAGCTGGATCTTCCTATAGAAATAGTTTGGGAATCTTTGCTTATGTATGATTTAAATATTTTTATTGAAGTATTCACATATTGGGAAAGGTTTACAAATTGTAAGTTCTTGCAGTTTTCACAAGATGAGCAAATAATCGGCATTCAGATTAAAAAAAAAAAAAGCCCTAGCCGGTTTGGCTCAGTGGATAGAGTGTTGGTCTGTGGATCAAAGGGTCTCAGGTTTGATTCTGGCCAGGGGCGCGTACCTCAGTTGTGGGCTCCTCTCTGGCCCGGGTCCTGGTCAGGGCTCATGCAGGAGGCAACCAATCGATGTGTGTCTTTCACATCAATGTTTTTCTCTGTCTCTCCCTCTCTCTTCCACTCTTCCTAAAAATCAATGGAAAATATCATCGGGTGAGGATTAAAAAAAAAAAAAAAGGACATAATCAGTACCCCCATAAATCTTGCTCTTGTCCCCATCCCAGTTATGCCCTTTCCCAAAGGTAGCTACTCATTTCTAACATTACATTCTAACATTATAGATTCTTTTTTTTTGAACTTTAAAGGAATGGAGTCATGTAGTTGTACTCTTTTTGTGGTCTTGTTTTCTTTCAACATGTTTGTGAGATTCATTCGTGTTCTGTAGAAATAGCCTCTATAGTCTCATTCCTGTATAGTGTTATGTTATATTAGTAGCCTTGCGCATGGATTTGTGTATTAGTAGGTCGCTGCTGCCCTCCTGTAGCTCTCTGCCCACTGCCCCACCCTCCTGTAGCTTCCCCCCACCCCCCTCATAGCTTATTGCCCTGCCCTCTCTTGTAGCTCTCTGCCTCCCACTTGCTTGCTGCCCTACCCCCTCTTGTAGGTCTCCACAGCCTGCTTGTACCTTGCTGGCCCACCCTCTCCCTGATCTGTGATCTGGTCATGACGTGCTTGGTCATTACGCCTTGCATAATAGCTAATTAGCATATTCCTCTCATTATATAGGATTATTATATAGGACGAACTGCCACATTTTATTTTTTTATTTTACTGTTGGTGGTCAATCGAATGTTACCAGGTTTTGTCTGTTAAGAATACTTTCTTTGAACCTTCTTGAACATGTTTTTTGGTGAACAAATATATGCATTTCTGTTAGATCACCTAGAAGTAGAATATCTGGGTATATATAGGATGTACTAACTATGCATATATTCAGATTTAATAGTTGCTGTCAAACAGTTTACATTCCTGCCAGCAGTATATAAGAGTTCCAGTTGCTCCACGTTCTCCCCAACACTTGGATTAACCATGTTATAATTTTAACCATTTTGGTGTCTAATATTTATGATATTTTTTGTTTTTAATTTGCGTGTGTGTGGATTGTAACTGAGTTAGTTGACAGCATTAAAAAAAATCTGAAATACAGATTTTTGGCTTCCTCTGAAGGGCAACTCTTATTTGTATTGGAGTTAGGTCTGTTGATGGGGCAAGACTCTCTATTTTGCCTTACTTCTTGAGAGAGAGAGAGATAATCAGTTGCCTCCGTATGCCCAGGGAATCGAAATTGCAACCTTAGTATGTGTGACCTGACCAGGAATTGAACCGGCAACATCCTGCTGCATGAGACCATGCTCAACCAACGGATGACTTTTATATACATGGCTCTTTTAGGCATTTGAGTCTTTGACCTTTGCTTTTGTACTTCACAATTGCAGAATTGTTTTGTGTTTCAGATCCTGTTAAAACTTTAGAGGTAAACACGGGAGGAAATTTTATCCTTATTTTCAAACATTGGAAAACTGAAGCACAAAGGCTTTTTCTTAGTACAGTTACTTACAATGATGCTTCAGTCTTGTAAAGGAACCATACTTTCATTTGTTGCTTATTTTTTATGTACATAAAAAACTACATTTTTTTACTCCATCCTGCTCTTATGTTGACTAGGCAGTATTCTGGCATTCAAGTTTGTTGTTTGGGCCCTAGTTGGTTTGGCTCAGTGAATAGAGCATTGGCCTGCGGACTGAAGGTTCCGGGTTTGATTTCGTTCAAGGGCACATGACCAGGTTGCAGGCTCAAAACCAAATAGGGAGTGTGCAAGAGGCAGCCAGTCAGTGATTTGCATCATTGATGTTTTGATCTCTCTCTCCCTCTCCCTTCCTCTCTGAAATCATTTAAAAAATTACATTAATAGCCCTGACCGGTTTGGCTCAGTGGGTAGGGTGTCAGCCTGGGGATTGAAAGGTCCCGGGTTCGATTCCGGTCAAGGGCATGTACCTTGGTTGCGGGCACATCCCCAGTAGGGGGTGTGTAGGAGGCAGCTGATCGATGTTTCTCTTTTATCGATGTTTCTAACTCTCTATCCCTCTCCCTTCCTCTCTGCAAAAAATCAATAAAATATATTTTTAAAAAAAGTTTAAAAAAAAATAAATAAATGACAATAATAAAAAATATTAAAAAAGAGTAGGAATTTATAAAAAATGATTGTTGTTTGGGAAATAACAGTTTATTATTTTTTAAAAGCTTTAAATTTTTTTTCTTCTTACTCTAAGTTTTTGCTGTTTCATATTTCTTTTGTACTTGGGATCTTCCAAGGCCCAGCTGTGGATTTATTTGAGTTCAGTTGAATTACTGATAACATTTTAATGATGTAATTACATTTCCAACTAGAATTTTAACCTATTTTTGGTTTGTTTTGTTAATCCTCACCAAGGATATTTATTTTCATTGATTTTTACAGAGGGGGAAGGGGGAAAGAGAGAGAGAAAGAGAGAGAGAGAGAGAGAGAGAGAGAGGGAGAGAGAGAGAAAGGGGTTATCCATGTGATCATGTGAAAGAGACACATCGATTGGTTGCCTCCCAAATGTGTTCCAATGGGGGTGGAGATTGTACCTGCAATCCTTCGGTGCGCAGGCCCATGCTCTAACTCTTGAGTCACACTGGCCAGGGCTAGAATTTTAATCTATAAGGTGCTCAATTTTTAGCAGCTAAAGTATTTATCATCCCACAATTTGTATTTTGTGTACATTACTTTATTGGAAACCCAATAGATTTGTTTATCAAAATAAGCTTAGTTTTCAGTTCTACTAATTTAGTTAGTGAAGCTTTGATATAAGACATCTAAAGTGTGCTTCTGGCTCTGTTACTAGCTTTGTGATCTTGGGAAAAATTTTAATCTTAAGCCTAAGTTTTTCTCATTTTAAAAAATGGAGTAAAAATAGTACCTCCTTGGTGGGAATACATGTGACATTATCAGTGTGTATTGCCTGGTACATAGTGAGATATGTCTTAGTTGCTGCTGTTATTGAATATTATTAATAATAACTCTATAATTAACCTGTATATCTGTGTCTCCATCCTCTCTCCCCCCCCTAATATTTGAGAGTATACAGTTGGCCCTCCTTATCTACAGGTTTCACATCTGCAGATACAACCAACTGCAGATGGAAAATATTTTTAAAAAATGTTATGCTTTTGCTTATATGCACTGTGTAATTAAGGGCCTATGATGGTTGTGTCTGTAATGAACATGTATAGACTGTTTTTCTTGTTACTATTATCCAAACAATATAGTGTAACAACTATTTATATAGGATTTACATTGTATTTTATAGGTAATCTAGAGGTGATTCAAAGTATACAGGAGGATGTGTGCATAGACTATATCCTATATAATAAAAGGGTAATATGCAAATTGACCCTAACAGCAGAATGACTGGGAATGACTGGTCACTATGACACACACTGACCACCAAGGGGCAGACGCTCAGTGTAGGAGCTGCCCCCTTATGGTCAGTGTGCTCCCACAGGGAGAACTCTGCTCAGCCACAAGCCAGGCTGACGGCTACCAGCACAGCAGTGATGGTGGGAGCCTCTTTCGCCTCAGCAGCACTAAGGATGTCTGACTGCAGCTTAGGCCTACTCCCCGCTGGCAAGTGGACATCCCCTGAGGGCTCCTGGGCTGCCAGAGGGATATCTGACTGCCAGCTTAGGCTTGTTCCCCTGGGAAGCAGACCTAAGCCAGCAGGTGGACATCTCCCAAGGGGTCCTAGACTGTGAGAGGGCACAGGCCGGGCCAGTCTGAGGGACGCGCCCCCCCCCCCCAAGTGCACAAATTTTTGTGCACCGGGCCTCTAGTGTATTCTTTATAAGGGACATGGGTGTTCTCTGTTTTTGTATCCACAAGGGTTCAGAAACCAGTCCCTTTCAATACTGAGGGACAGCTATACTTTCAAGACCAGTAAAATAGCTACAGATTATTGAACTGTGGTTGCCTATCCAACCACAGGAAGAAAGCAGTGGAGAACCTGATGTTCATAAAATAACTTTGGAATGTGTAATGTTTGTGGCAAAACTGTTTTTGTTTAAGCTAGGATTATACTTTTCTTTCCATAAACTTGTATGATCTGACAGGAAAGTGAGTACTGAATTTGCCATTAGGATAGCTGTTATACGTTTAAACATTTTTATTGAACAAGTAGAGACCTAGAGCACTTAGCGGGTCCCTCAGCCCAGCCTGCGCCCTCTTGCAGTCTGGGAACCCTAGAGGGATGTCCGACTGACAGCTTAGGCCTGTACCCAGCCGGCAGTTGGACATCCTTAGTGCTGCCACAGAGGCAGAAGAGGCTCTTGCTACTGCTGCTGCACTTGCCAGAGCGGGGCTTCTGGCTGACTAGTGCTCCCCCTGTGGGAGCACACTGATCACCAGGGGGCAGCTCCTGTGTTGAGTGTCTGACCCCTGGTGGTCAGTGCGTGTCATAGCGGCTGTTTGGCCTTTTATTATACAGGATAGAAATAGACTTCATAATACCATTCATTTCACTCATTTAATAATACTAGGGGCCCGGTGCACAAAAATTTGTGCACTTGGGGGGTGGGGGTCCCTCAGCCCGGCCTGTGCCCTCTTGCAGTCTGGGACACCTCGGGGGGGATGTCCACCTGCTGGCATGCCTGGCCAGCCTGTGTGGGGCTGAGAGCCATTTTCAGGCTGCCCACAGCCCCTTCAGGGTTTGTGCACTGGGGGGTGGGAAGGCTGGTGAGTGCAGGCCTGGACGTTTCCCACTGGAGGGCCCATGATTGCACACGCCTGGTGGGCCCAAACCGCTGAGGGGACACACCTGGCGCAGAGTTGGGTGGCAAGCCAGGGGCAGACGCTGGTGCAGAATTCCTCGGTGGGGCCCTGCTGCTGAGCAAACACACCTGGGGTGGAGCTGGGCAGTGAACTGGCTTCGGATTCTCTGCACTGTGCAGCAGACGCTCCCGCACGCCCTGTGGAGGTCCCTGGGGGGCGGATGAAGGTAGCGGACCCTGGACGGGTGTTCCTGGACACCCTGCGGAGGCCCCCAGGGCAGAGCCAGGCAGTGGACCCAGGACAGGCATTCCTGGATGTCCCGCAGAGGTCCCCGGGGGGCAAAGCCAGGCAGCAGACCCAGGACGGCTGCTCCTGCACACCCTGCAGAGGCCCCATGCTCCTGCATGCCCCGGGGAGGCCCCCAGGGGTGGAACAAGGCAGTGGACCTGGGACAGGCGCTCCTGGATACTCCTCGGAGGCTCCCGGGGGCGGAGCTAGGCAGCAGACCCAGGACAGCTGCTCCTGGACGCCCCGAGGAGGCCCCAGGCCAGACCCCTCCCACTGAGCTGACACACCTGGCACAGCTATGCCGGCCGGCCGTGGAGGCTCCCAGTACAGAGCTGCTCTGCCAGCCTCCATCTTGGCTGGGTTAATTTGCATACAGCCGCTCTGATTGGCTCGTGGTAATGGTCAATTTGCATGTTTCTCTTTTATTATATTAGATTGTACATTACAACGTGGCAAGCTTTGATCTAGGTCAGTGGTTCTCAACCTGTGGGTTGTGACCCCTTTGGGGGTTGAATGACCCTTTCACAGGGGTCACCTAAGACTATCCTGCATATCAGATATTTACATTACGATCCATAATAGTAGCAAAATTACAGTTATGAAGTAGCAATGAAAATAATTTTATGGTTGGGGGTCACCACAACATGAAGAACTGTATTAAAGGGTCACGGCATTAGGAAGGTTGAGAACCATTGATCTAGGTGATGAGAATACAACATTGAGTGAAATGAAACTTTGCCCTAGAGCAGTTTACTTTTTAGTAGGGTATACAAACATATGCATAAATTAATATTAGGTCTTGATAAATTTTATGAGGAATACTCAAAGAGGGATATCTACTCTATAAAAGCAAAATATTAAAATCACCGGTTCTCCGAGACAGGGTAAGCCACGACCACCAGCCAATCAGAGCGGCTGTATGCAAATTAGCCCAGCCAACATGGCGGCCGCCACTCACGGACCTGAGTAAACAGCCCTTTCCATTGCGGCAGGAGCGAAAGTGAAGCTGCGCCCGCTCAGCTCAGCTCCGATTAAACTGCCTCTAGCAGTTTTGAAATAATGTAACAATCATAGAATCCTCCGGAGCTGAAGGAAAGAGCAGCTCCGGCCTAACCAGTAAAAGTAACAATTGTTTCATTATAGACACTGCAAGGTGAAGCAGAGGAGGCTTCCTTAGTTAGAATGCCGCCTTAAAGGAACAGTGTATCAATTATAGAAGATAACCCCAGGCCTTCAAGGAACAGTATCAATTATAGGAGAAAAAACTCCAGGAACCTGCGTCCAGCCAGCCTTGCTGGGACATTGGGTCAATGGGAGCTGTGGGCAGCCTGAAAGCCCCTCACCCAGGCTGGTCAGGCACGCCAGCAGGTGGACATCCCCCGAGGGGTCCCAGACTGCGAGAGGGCACAGGCCGGGCTGAGGGACCTCCCGAGTGCACAGAGCAGCTGCAGGGCGGACAGCGCAGGACCCAGGACCCGTGATGGGAAAGAGGCGGCAGGGTTGGAGGGCACCGGGAAGCAGGTAAGAGGCGGCGGGGGGGGGGTCTCGGCCTGTTGGTGGCTGCCCAGGCCCTTTGAAGGGCATCGTGGAGCGGGAAAGCAAGGCTGCAGGGGCCGGGGTGCTGCTTGGCAGCTCCCCAGACCCCTTGGCGGCACCGGGAAGTGGGAAAGGAAGGCAGCAGGGAACGGGTGAGTGGGAAAGAGTTGGCGGCCTGCTTGGCGGCTTCCCAGGTCCCTTC
>PVJC01030381.1:0-21250 GCA_004026665.1 Murina feae | reverse complement strand
ACAGAATAAACTGGTGAATAGAATAGAATCAGAGGCATAGAAAGGGAGTGGACTGACAATTTTCGGGGGTTAAGGGTGTTGGGGATGCGTGAACAGACTGGACAATAATTGTACACCTATGGATGAGGACAATGGGGGGGCAAGGTCAGAGGTTGGGGTGGGAATTGGGAGGAGGGGAGCTATGGGGGGAAAAAGAGGAACAACTGTAATAATCTGAACAATAAAGATAAATTTTAAAAAAATAATAAATAAAAAAATAAATTCCTTACTCTGTGATTTAAGGCCCTTTGTAACAGATTTTTTTTTTTTTACTTCAGTTACAACTGATGTCTCCCGTGCTCTCACAATACCCACATAAAACTACATGTCAATACTCAAACAAAATAGTTTCCTGATTCTATGCCTTTACTAATACTATCACCTCAGCCAATCCTCAACATCTCCCCTAGCTGTTGTTTCTAACCATTTCTCCAATTCTGAATAAATTCTCCTCATCTTTCAAGACTTGCATCAAATACATATGCCCTCATTATTGCTACTGACTGGAACTAACCACACTTTTTCTGCATTCCTCTAGCATTTTACTTTTACCTTGTCCAAAACAGCACCTATAAATATAAAAGCCTAAGTGACCATCCGACTGTGTGACCATCCGACCGGTAGCTATGATGTGCAATGACCACCAGGGGACAGACACTCCGAATGGTATCTATGATGTACACTGACCACCAGGGAGCAGATGTTCAATGCAGGAGCTGCTGAGCTGTGGTGACTTGGCAGCTATGGTTCTTGGGTGATGCATCAGGAACCACAGAGGAGGGAGCCTAATTCTGGGGTGCATCACCCAACAATCGCCCTCCTGCAAACCAGGACCCATCAGGGGATGTTGGAGAGGTAGTTTTGGTCCGATCCCCGCAGGCCAGGCCAAGGGATCCCACCGGTGCACAAATCTATACACCGGGCCTCTAGTGAGAGTGTGTGTGTGTGTGTGTGTGTGTGTGTGACAAATCTATACACTGGGCCTCTAGAGTGTGTGTGTGTGTGTGTGTGTTTCCCCTTAATCTATAGCTATTTATTTGTATATCTGTCTCTTCCACTAGATGTATGTTCCTTAAAACTTATCTATATTAACACATTTTTTGCGGGAAACGAGTAAACTCGTCATATCACTTTTTATACCAAAGTATGGGAGATGAGTTAACTCGTTTTGTTCCGCTAAGTGGTGGGGCGCGGGAAACTTGTAAACAAGGGCGCCAACACATATTTTGCAAAGTAAATAAATAGAGACCTCTTTTTAAACTAAAACACTGAAGGTTTCATAAAAAATATCAAATAGATCGAAAGATATGAATATTTTACGGAAAGTCTAATTTTGGCGAGAAAATGTCAAAAAAGCCCTGCGTTACGATGCGATTTGGCAGGAAAATGCCTGATTACAAAGTGCTAGTTAAAGGGTAATATGAAAATAGTAAGGATGCCCTCACGCGTAAAGACCTATCAGCTGGAGGCTGCGTGCGCAGCAGATGTGGATGGGCAGGGACTTGCAGCATCAGGAATAGGGCCTCAGCCCCGCCTAGCTCTTTGGGGCAACCCATCAAGGAGCCCCGGATGGGTGGGCAGGGCCTACGTCTTTGGGGCGATGAATTGCAGGGCTCCCACACTGTGACAGGGCACAGGCCAGGCTGGTGGACCCTACCCCCACCCCAAGTGCACGAATTTTGTGCACTGGGCCACTAAGGTAAGTCTCTTAACACATTGCAGACCAATAGTTTTATTGCTAGCTTTATCCAGTGGCCAGATAAATTTCTACTGAATGAATACAAAAAACATTTTACATAAATGTTAAAGGCACGCTTTAAATACCCATTGCATTTTGAAGTTATTTATTACATGGTCTTACAAGCTAATTATCTTTTTAAAATATGATACTTTGTAAAACACTGTGTAATACGTGTTAACTTATCTATATTTTCCTATAGCTCTAACCTAGTGCTTCATTCATAGCAGGCCTCACCAGACATTTAATAAATTAAAATAATACAATATTAATAATGAAGCTACTGGAACTTATTTTTAATGGTAAAAATGAACATATGGCAGTTTCTTAACTAACCCGAGTTATGATCCTTAGCTGGCATATGAAAAACTAATAAGAAAGGAAATCAAACAAAGCTAATAGGAATTTTGGCCTTCTCTGTTTTTATTTATAAAAAGTTTATGTTTGAAATCAAATGAGATTGGGCAAGTTATAACTTTCCCCAGATATGAAGGAATATCATTTAACAAACTAAAGAAACCATTAGACACAAAAATAAATGTCATTCGTGGCTATATACTATCAATATATAATCTGACAATGACACCATACAACAACAAAAAATATCAAATACCTATGGAAAAGTCTAATAAAAGAAGCCTAAGTCTTCTCCATAGAAAACAAAAAAAATACTATTGAGAAAAATTAAAAGATTAAAGTAATGGAGGGGTACAGCATGTTCAGGAACTTAAAGACATTATGTAAAAACTTTCCTCAAATTGATTTAGAGAGACAATGCAATCCCAATCAAAATCCCAATAGTTTGTGTGTCTGTGAAAACTGTCAAGCTAATTCTAAAATGTATATGAAAAAGAATCAGGACAATCTTAAGAAAGTACAAAGTTGGAGGACTTTCTGCTCAATTTAAGTAGTAAGTAATAAAACTGAAAAGGGAAAATAAAATAAAAACAATGCTTACCTTTAGAAAGTGCAAGTGAATGATAATAACCACAAGCAACTTGTACTATCTGGATATCTGATAAACATTTAATATTTCTAGAAAAGAAGAGGAAAGATCAGGATCAGTTAATTCCATTTATTATATGGATCCTAAATACTATTCATATATGCTATTTCTTGACCACCTACTATGCACAAGTTGTTTCCTACCAATCTAGCAATTCATGTTATTTTTTTATACATGCCCAATTTACCAAAAATTTATGTTACAGTACACAAAATATAGACATAAAGAAAATTAAAAGCCTAATGAGAAAATACTTTGAAAGGACATTTAGCAAATGGTGTGCATACATCAAATATCCCTCAGAGTGCTTTTACAATTTCTTTTATCATCAAAATTAAAAATTTTTTTTAAAAAGCTTAACATATAAAACTTGTAATATATTTGTAAAACAAATGTGCATGATCTAATTTGTCTAAAAATGATGTCTGGCCTAGTTTAATATATGTTCTCTTCTATCAGGTTAAAAACAAATAACATTCCCATTATGTGAATTGCTATCAATTCACAAATTATGAAAGCAATTCCTTTTAGCCCTTTTGCTTCGTATCTAAATCAGTGACATTCAACTTAATTCCTTATCGGGAAAATTTAATCAATACACACTTATTATCACTGACATGTTCAGTCATATTTCTGCTGTCTTGTATTTTTTTCCTTATATTTTTAGTTTCTTTTTTTCTCCCATTTCTGATTTTTCCTTAACTGCAATATGATTTCTCAAATAATACAAAAATCAAGTAACTGCATCAAATATCCCAGGTTTTTCTTAAGCAGTTCCCTTTATCTGATTATTCTATTGTTTTTACTGAATGAGTGTTTTCAAGAAAAAAAGTGGGAAGGAAACATATGTTTCTTATTTCCCTTTACCTGATACTGTCACCTGACCTGATTCGACCAAATGAAAGTCCGGAGCAAGTTCTGACCAGAGAGTCGATGCTCATGATTTTCGGGAGGCAGCTTCAGCAAATCAAATTTTGAGCAGGAGAAAGATGAGTTACTCTAATCCCATATTATTGTATTAAAATATTTTTTATTTAGTGGATTTATATCTTAAATATAAAACCTGAAAGTTATGTTGCTACAATTTAGCAGAATCCAACAAGTTAGAAGGATCTAATGTACCCTCAGATTTTAAAAAGGTAGCAAAATGCTCATTTTTCTGCAATTACCAAAATCAAACATTGGCAATGCAAAAATAAAAATTAATCAAGTCCAATTTGCAAACCAAGTAAAACACGTCAAAAACTACATTCTTACAATACCTTGTGTCTTTTCCTGCACAACATTTATCACTATTAATTACTGATATACTTATTCATTTATTACCAGTGTACTGTTAAACAATAAACTCTCTGAAGGCAGATTATGTGTCTTATAAAACACACAATCCCTGGCATCTACCCCAGTACCTTACAAAAAGTATGTAATGAATACACTGTTAAAGAGTAAGTTTATAAAGTCTTCGAGACTTTAGTATTAAAACCATTTTAATATATATTTAAAACTGAAATTAAAAAAATGAGTTCTGACCAAGCTGTTGGGATTTCTATAGTCCAGAAACAGCTGTTCTCACAAGGATCATATCACACCTTCCTGTCATAATTTTTTATTGCATATGTCTGATAAATAGAACTTTAAAAAATAAGCTACATATTTAATTATTTTTCTAAAGTTTGCATGGGAAAATATGTATTTCCAGTTACATTAAAGATAGTAAAATCAGGCTTAACTATTTAAAAATAAAAGTATAATTTCTATTCTACATAAAAAGAAATAACTAGCCAAAAATTCAGGTCTACAGACACCACTAACTGATATTGATAATTTCATTCTTTTTCAAGAATGGATTATTTCAAAACAATAAAATTAGAAGTAGAAAAAGACTATCAAAGTAGTAAGAATTTCAAATTTCCATTTATTATTAGTTTTACATTCTTTAATTTTAAAGTATCAGTTAATTTACATACTCATCTTTTAGCATAAACATGGATTTTGTTCTCAAGAAAATAGTCTAATGTGAATCTTCACATTTCTGATCTGTTCTGAAAATCATAAACAGTAATTTTTAAAAATCTTTGCATATATTTGAGTTTCCTCCTGTCTTCGATCATTTAATTCAAAATGTATGTGAAATTTACAAAGCTGGCTGACATCTCTAAGAATCTAGAAAAAGCCTTGCATCTAAAAAATGATATGGTACTGAAACTTAAAAAGAAAAAATTATTGGCCGTCTTTTATAAAAGTATATTTTTACTGAAATATTAAATTGACCTTTAAAACTTGGAAATATCAGTAAAAACAATGTATATGTCACAATAAACCAGACAGACCAGCTTACAAAAAAATGGATGAACTTGAACAGGAAAAATGACAACACAGCTTAATGTTAATATAGATGTTTAACAAATGTAAAAACAGAGAATTTTAAAGCAAAGGCCTCAAGTTAAGATCTCTTTCAGGTCCCCATCTAGGCTCATAAAAACAGTAAAGTCATAAATACATAATTTATTACTGAGCAATTTTCAAATAAATAGACATAAAATAAAATTCTTTATAGTTATCTTTCTTTCCTATTTACTAATCATCTACAGATTACTGACTGAAATGAACAGAAACAAAAATGTAAGTAGTGAGAATTAAGACACCAGTGGAGTAAAAATGAGGGAAAACTAGAAAGCTCTGCCATGAATCATGGTTGAGAATATTAACTTAGAAAATCTAACATGTACGTCCCCTTTCAATCCTAAAATAATAAAATTTTTTAAATCTTAAATTAAAAACTCCATTTTACAACAATTACTTTTGGGAGAAAATAAAAACAGTAGAGAATATGACAAACATGCAGTCATTATGTTTCTATGAATGCTTTGTATTATCTAGCCAAAAACCACTCGCTGCAAAATACAATTTTCTGAAAGAAATCAAAATTGAAATGACTAAAAGAATTTACTTAGTTTTTAAAAAAAGGTTTTTTCCCCAACAGAACCATCATGAAGAGACATTAAGAGCATAATGAAAATACTTATTTGTTTCACCGCTCCAAGTATTTGTTATCGCAAAAGAAACAAGGGGGAAGAAATTTGTTGAGGTCTGTGAAATTTAATTACAGGTTCAATAAAGAAAATAGGTGATTGTGATGTATCTCAACAGTCTATTACAACAACAAATATAAAATGTCAGAACAAAGATTTAAAAAAACTTTTAATATGTTACAACACGGAAGGTTACAGCTTATTAACGGAGCTACCTTTCTCTAATTAAAAAAATCAACAAAAATTTCATTTCTAACGATGAGAGTTCCTGTTCTGATATGTATTAGTAGTTCCTGTGCTCCATTTTCTTATCCTAGTATTACTTCATACCTCTTAAACCAAAATCAACTTTAAAATTAAATACAAAATATCTAAATGTGTGCTTAAAAAGTGCTACCTAAAATTAGCTTAATTCCTTGGTTCCCTGGAGATTTCTCTTTTGTCCCTACAACTATTAGCAAGAAAGAGCAAGAATTTAAGGAGGCAAAAAAATTGTATAATTTTTAAAACTAAGCATGACTTCGTGTATTATTTATTTATCTAAAATAAATTAGATGTTTTTATTTAAATCTTTATATTTTTACCTAGATATGTTTACAATTTTTAACATTAAAACAATGATTATAGCTTATGTAAATCTTTAAGACCACAACATTGATGAAGCATTATTTATTTTTCATTTTAAAATAATTCTATGTCTTTAATGGTTAACATAAATTAAATTATGGTTACTGCTATATAAAAAAGTGGAAAGTAACTGAATTCTTTTTACACTAAGCATGTGGAAGTTTTTTGCATGTGTAACTTCTATACTAAATAAAAACAATAAACACTAAAAAAACAGGATAGAGAAACATGCAACCAATCAATATTTACTATGTAAATAGCTGGGCTAGTCAAGATATGTGGGGGAAAACAAAAGTATATAAAAAACGGGGCACTCCACCCAAATTAAAGGTAAGAACCTAATTAGTAAACTTCAGAATTCAAAGGGGAGATATAATGGGTGTCAACTTTTATATGCCCAAAATATACAGGATAATTTCATAATAAATTTATGATAAAAGATTATTAAAGACCTCTTTTTGGTCACCTTTGTTACCTGGGTACTCTGATACATTCCTCTGATCCTAGCAGGCCAAGTTGTCCATCAGAATCGAGACCCCAAGCATACACCTGGCCCTTGTCATTTAGTGCTAATGTATGAGCTTCTCCACATGAAACAGCTATAATATTTTGGGCATCCAGGGCAACAACCTGCTCTACAGAAATCAAGGAGAAAAACATATTCTAGTTTAGAACTACCAATGGAAATAAAACACAATCTTCATCTTGCATAAAAAAGCTAAGGAAATGCTGAAATATAGACTAAGTATAACTTTAGTTATTGTGAAAAACCTAGCAAATATGTTCCATACAAAATTTTCATTGTGGAATATACATATACATCAGAGTGCATGATTGACTCAGAATATAGGGTGTTGCAAAAAAATGTATACACACATTTTGAATAACTAAGCAGTGTTTATTAAAATACATTTCTTTTTCAAAATTGAGCTACCAGCTGTTAAAGTGTGCACACCCTGTATTAACAAGTGACTTGAACTTTTGGGGGAAATGTTAAGAGTTTATAAAGATTCTCTCAGAAAGATTCTCTTCATAAAAGCCATTACCAATATAAGAGAGTCCAGCTGAAAAGGGAATCACTTAACCTGAGCTGTTTTGTTTTTTTAAGTAATAAAATAATTGACACATACATTACCATATAGATACTACTATGGAGTGATTCTGAATTTAATGAAATAATCTGAATTGGCAATTTCTGATAGTAAATAAAATTTTTACAGAGCTCACAAATGAAGCATCTACTAGTTATGCTGAGGAGAGAACTGAAAGGCAATGTGACCACAACAAATGGGTTTCAACTTATCGACTGCCATTTTAACATCAAAGACATAAAAACTCCATATGTGGTTAAAACGTCCTCAAGTTTTAAACTAGGAATTAATTCTAAATACTGGCCCTTCATAAGACTATCAGTAATCACTGACAAATTAGTCAAGAGAGTGAAATTGTTTCCTTAGTCCTAAAATGTCCAATGTCTTATCAGTTTACTAGTATCACAAGTTTTTGTTTGTTTTGTTAATCCTCACCTTAGGATATTATTTTCCATTTATTTCTAGAGAGTGGAAGAGAGGGAAAGGAGAAAGAGAAACACACAGATTGAGCCCCTCCTCCCGCCAATCAGGACTCGGGAAGAACCTGCAACCCAGGTATAGGACCTTGACTGGGAATTGAACCCTCTACCCTTAGATGCGAAGGGCAATGCCCTATCCATTGAGACACAAAGGCCAATGTCCACCACAAATTATTTTAAGATGCCACTTAAAATTAATTTTTTTAGCTTAATAAGAAAGCTATAAATTTGTCTTTAATAAACTGGAAGCCTCGTGTTGAAGTAGTTAAAATGAGTCAACCAGGGTTTCTTCAGAAGCATATTTTAGCTCTGTATACAAATACAACTGTTCAGTAAGGAAACAGATCACATCAAGGAGGTTTAAATCCCTATGTATAGAGAAATTAAAACTGTATCTGAATTACTATCCTGCAATTTGGGGTGGGAGGTTAGCCCTAAATAGCCTCTAGAAATCTGTATAACTCTAACAATATTTTAAGTACTTACCTTAAAGTACTATATGAATTAATAAGAAGAAGCTGTAAACAGTATGTGGAAGTTCATTATACTAATCTTACTCTTTGTATGCACGTTTTCATAAAATTATATTGCAGAAACATACAAAAAAGTAAAATAAGATATAATATACTGTCCCCCCCCACAAATTAAGAAAACGAACTTAGAAGTATGGCATCGTTTGTTTACATCAAAACATTCCCATAAGTGGGGGGTAACAGATCAGCCAAGGGACTTTGGTGCATGCATTTAAGCACAACTAATGGACACAAAACAAACACTGGGGGGTAGGGGAGGCTGGGGGAAGGGCAGGGGGAAAAAGAGATATATGTACTAATCTTTGTAAAACTTTATGTAATAAAAAAAAAACATTCCCATAAGTTTTAATTATGATGAAAGAAAGAAAACACACAAGAGATCTCTACTCTCTTACATAGGCCTCAGAAATAAGTCAATGTTTCTCCAAAACATCCTCAAGGGTAATTAGTAAAAAGCAGAAAATGTTAGGATGACAAGAGGAATGAATGGTTGGTTAAACAATAATAAACAAAGAATACCTAAATTAGAGAGCAAGGGCTATAAAATCAAAGATACTTAAAATCCAAGAAACAATCATTCATACTAAACAGTAACAGCGTATAATACTTTTTATGCTCCAAACTCTAGGCACACAAAGACAAATAAAACAAGAATTCTAGCTCTCAAGGAGTTTACAGTGTATAGAATAACAGGTGGGATAAAGGATTGTGATTAAGTGCTAAGATAAAAGATATACAAAAGAGACATGGGAATTACTAAAGCCTTGAAAGGTACCGGGAAGAATTTTGGAAGACACTTAAAGTCCTGAGTTAAGGAAAGAGGAAGAGATTCCATGTACCCATTTGAGAAAATTCAGTTTATTATATAGCAAAACGAACTAAATGCAGTGGAAAGACTGATAACATAAACAGGGAAATAATATGTTCACTTAGAATTCATAAAGCCAGACAATTTTAAAAAATGTATTTTTATTGAGTTCAGAGAGGAAGGGAGAAAGAGAGAAACAACGATGAGAGAGAATCATCCATCGGCTGCCTCCTGCACGCCCTCTACTGGGGATTGGCAGCCCAGGCACGTGCCCCAACCATACCTTCCTGGTGCATAGGTTGACACTCAACCACTGAGTCACGCCAGCAAGGCAAGACATAAAACTTTTAATTTATGTACTTTTCAATGTGGTTTTTAACCTTTTATTATAAAAGTTTACAGTTATCAAGAGAATGAGAAAACAAGCACAGAGTGGAAAAAATTTTTTGCAAAAGACATCTAATAAAGGACTATTATCCAAAATACAAAAAAAAAAAACCCTCTAAAACTCAACAAGAAAATGAACCCAATTTTTAAAAAGTCCAGTAATAAAAAAAAAAAAAAGAAAGAAAAAAAAAAGTCCAAGCCCTAACCGGTTTGTATCGGTGGATAGAGCATCGGCCTGCAGACTGAAAGGTCCCAGGTTCGATTCCGGTCAAGGGCATATACCTTGGTTATGGGCACATCCCCAGTAGGAGGTGTGCAGGAGGCAGCTGATCGATGTTATCTCTCCCATCAATGTTTCTAACTCTCTATCCCTCTCCCTTCCTCTCTATAAAAAAAATCAATAAAATGTATTTTTTTAAAAAGTCCAAAATCTGACCAACACCCCACCAAAAAAGAGGTAGATGGCAAGTTGAGCATATGAAAGGATGGTCTACATCATAAGTCATCAGGGAATTTGTAAATTAAAATGAGATACCACTATACACCTATAAACATGGCCAAAACTCAAAATGCTGACACCACCAAATGCTAGCAAGGATATAGAGCTATAGATCTCTCATTGTTGGTGGGCATGCAAATGGTACTGCCACTTTGGAAGAACAGTTTGGCAGTTTCTTACAAAACTAAACGCACACTTATCATAATGATCCGGCAATTGTGTTCCTTGGTATTTACCCAAAGAGTTGAAAACTTATGTCCACACAAAAACCTTGCCACAGGTATTTATAACATCTTTACTCATAATTGTCAAAACTTGGAAACAACCAAAACATCCTTCAGTACATGAATGGATAAACTGGAACATCGAGATGATAGGATATTATTCAGCACTAAAAAGAAATGAGTTGTTATCAAGCCATGAAAAGACATGGAGTAAACTTAAATGTGTATTTTCTAAGTGAAAGAAACTAATCTGAAAAGGCTACATACTGTATTATTCCAACTATATGACATTGTGGAAAAGGCAAATTTTGGAGACAGTAAAAAGACCTAATCTGTTGGGGAAAAGGGCACTCATATATTGACAGTGGAAGTTTGATAGTGGGAGTAAAAAATGGAACAACCTTGATGAAGAGGAAGGTGGCAATACCTAACAAAATATTTTTATTTTCTTTTTGAATCTAGCAATTCCATCTCCAGGAAATTATCCTACAGATACACCTAAGTGCTGAAAGGTAGCAGTGTATTCCACCCCAAAATATGCCACTTTGGCATAAGGAACATAGGCTTGTAAATGTGTCCCCTTTCCCTCTCTACCAGGAAGGGCAGAAGTTAATCACCATAGACCTTTACATAAATGTGTATAAAATTATGTCTTTTAACACAAATGTAAAAGACATGGAAATATAAATAGTAGTGCCATCTTGAGAATGTAGGGGGAAAAGTGACGTCCATTTTTTAGATCATACATTTCTGTAAGTTTAAAAAAGACAAAGTACACATATTATTTTGGTAATCAGAACAAAATAATTTTTTTAAGGCATAAAAGCCCCCAACTTATAAAATGACCCCACAGGAACAAATGTCCTATTTCTCAAAATCAAAACATTAGGGAAATAATTAATTTGGAGTGATAAGAGGTTCTTACCTAGGAAGCAGAGGCTATGATGAGATACTGTTTATCTTTAGTTAAGTTAAATATTGTCCACAAATATCTATCCTGAACTTTCTGGAACTGATAAACCAACAGAATTAAACAAGTCAGGATAGTTGAAGGGTGCAGATATTTTTCTGACATCCAAATTTAAAACTCAAATGAATTTTTCTACAGAAAATGTTATACAGTTCACTTAAATATTATTAAAATATTATATTTGGGTGCAATATGTTTTAAGGAAGATTTGTTTGAAAACTTATTATATCTAACAAAATTTCCATAAGCAAAGAACATTTTAAAGATTTTAATAACACAATTCATTCATAAATCAAGGACTCTCTGGTATTTCTATATGTGATGCAAGTCGCAAGTCCACAATCAATTTTAACTTTTAATATGGTCTGAATTTAATTAAGTCCTACATGTATTATGAATTTTAAAACAATGAATTCTAACAAAGTTTAAATGATTTTCAATGTTTTATTTGGAGAACAAAAACCTCTGTTAATGTTTCATGTTCAACTTGTAGGGTCTGAAAAACAGTACTGTTAATGAACACCAAGCACAGCTATGTTGGTAACAATGCTAAAACTGAGAAATACACTTTGTTAAATAACTAATTTAAAGAGGCATCATTTCAATTCCTTAGTAATTTTGCCAGATGTCTATCTGCCAATGTTTAATTCTTCAAATTTTACTTACTTCAAAGTTGAAGTTTCAAAATCCTCTGAACTACCATGCCTTCCTTCCTAGTTGCTATAAATGTTTCTTTTTCTCTCTGAATAACTCCAAACTCTAAAAAGAACAATCCATCTCTCAAAATTTTGTTCACAAGAGAGTATTTTATTAAAGAGGCACTATGTAACTCCATTCTCGTTTAAAAATGTCACACATAACCCTGGCCAATGTGGTTCAGTTGGCTGAGCATCATCCTAGGCACTGAAAAGTCAAGGGTTTGATGCCCAGTTAGGAGGCAACTGATTGATGTTCATATCCGTATTTCTCCTTTCTCTCTCTCTCTTCCTCAATAAAAGATTTTTTTTAAAGTCACTCAGCCTCAATATATATGCAGAAAAAAGACTGAGAAAATAAATACTAAATTGTCAACTCTGGTTACCTACAAGGGTGTTTTTTTCTTATGGTTCTTTTAATCATTTAATTAAACAACTGAATGTGTAGTTAATGCATTTATGATTCTGACTTTTGAAGATAACATTAACCACTCAAGGTTAGCGAATAACAACAATAATTCAGAATGTTTTTTTTTAACTTTAAATAATCATAGTTAATTTTATTACAGAGATAACAAAGAAGCAAAAGGCTACTTCACTCAAGGCATGTACTTCTCTATTCCTAAAGTGAAGTTATTATTTACTGACACTTTGTAAAGGATCTCTAATATAGTCCATATACGTAATGATCATAGAGTGTATTATAAAACAAATTGAGATTGAAGGAAATAAGACTAAAACATCAAAAAAAATTAGTCTCTATTCTCTAAATTATTACCAATAGAAATTTGAAACGGTACAACCCACAGTAATTAAAGCATTTTGAGTTCCCTGATAAAATCTAAAGTTAATATAAAGTGACTTATATGTCTTAGCTGACAGCCCACAAAATATTCATATGGAGCTATAACTAATTTGATTTTTAAAATTCTTTACAAATGGGTATGTTTACAAGTTCATATTCCTCTTATGCACTCTATCTACATAGGGGTATACAGTTAACAAACATCAAGAGCTTATTATGTGCCTGGCACTGTGCTAAACGACATAATAATCTCATTTAATCCTCATAACACCATGAGGAGGGTGTACCATCATCCCTATTCACAGATCAAGGCACTAACATATAAACATTCCTGTATTTATTGTCCTTCTGTTAATAATATTTAAAGAACGATTATGTTTTAATAATGGATTTTCCAAATATACTTAACATTTTATAAAAATTTAGGGCTTTACAGTATTTTTTTTTTAAAGCCCTCTGGCCTAACCGTTTGTCTCAGTGGGTAGAGCATCGGCCTGCAGACTGAAAGGTCCCAGGTTCAATTCCAGTCAAGGGCATGTACCTTGGTTGTGGGCACATCCCCAGTAGGGAGTGTGCAGGAGGCAGCTGGTCGATGATGCTTCTCTCTCATCGATATTTTTAACTCTCTATCCCTCTCCCTTCCTCTCTGTAAAAAATCAATTAAAAATATTTTTTTTAAAAAGCAAGAAAGAAAAGCCCTTTCTAGATGTGTAGGGAACTGCTGAAATTAATTGCTCTGGAGAGAAAAGGAGGGCTTGAAATATAAAGACTCCAACACAAATATGTCATATAGTTGCTTTACTTCAATTTCTTTTTAAACAAGAATGAACCATCAAAATAAACTAGCAGAGGTTTTGTTCTGGGTGTGTGTGTGTGTGTAGATTATTTATTCATATATTTGGTATCCATTCATCACAGGGTCAATTATATGAACGTATGTTCTTATTTTCTGTATTCTTGATGCTCTGATGTAGGAAGGTGAGGGGGCTTACAGAGCACAGAAGTGACAGTCCCTTCAGGATAAATTCCTAAAGAGAACTACTTGCCTACTAGCATGCTTTTTATATACAAATCAGCCAATCCAGAGTTTGTAACACCAACTAAGTCCTTATCTAACCCTCACACACCAAGCCAGTATTTCCCTTACCCAAAATCATCCCAAGCCAGAAAGTAGGAAACTAGAAACCAATCTTATAGCCCAAAGACTGGTGGAATTAAACTAGCCAATCCTAAACTGTTTATTCTGCCCAGTGTTGCCTTTTCCTGGGAAATCCCAATAAATGTCATAACCTGTGCTCTTGTTTTCTGCCTCCTGACTACCCTAATGTCTTCCCCTGTTATCTCTCTGTGTGGCATGCAGTTACCCCTCTCTCTGAGATCTGAGCGTAATAAATTTCTTTCAAGCCTCATTCTTGCTTCCTCTTATGCTCACACCAACAATATATCATATCCAACATGTACATTTTTAGAACAGTTTCAAATTTTAAATATTTGGTTATAATGTAGCTTATGGCCTCCAAGTTCACTGAAACAAAAATCTATGTATAATTTTCTTCCTTTCCTATAGCATACCCAATAAAATACATTGGCCATGTGTGCATTCAATAAACTCATATTCCTTTGGTGTGTACCATACTGTAGTCACCACAGTGACAAAGACCTATACTAAAGTAAGGCTTCTACTCTCCAGGAGTTGGAAGGGTAAAGGAGATTTTTATCTAAACAATCATATAAAATAGGAAGACGGCCAAGCAACTTTACTGAATGCCAGGTAACTGTCCTTCAGTAGTACACAAAAATATCCAATTTGAGTTCTTACAACAGTGACCAGGGAGATACAGGAGACAGTACTTCAGCTGGGCAAATTCAACAGAAATGGAAATATGCCTTAGATAGATTAATCCTAAATTAATAGGAAGGATGAATTGAAACAAAAACATCAGTTAAAAACTTTTTGCCACAGTTTTTACAGAAACCAGTAATGATCTAATTAAGATAAAAATAAATGTTAGATTGAGATAGCAGGAAACTATTGGCCCTAATAATTTAAAGCAACTAGCTGAAGGTCACGCATTTGCAAAGGAAAGGAAAGGAAATGTGAGAGTTACTAAGAAAAGAACCAGTAAGATTTGGCAATTGAATCAATGTAGGTGCTATGGGTTAGAAAGCAGATCCTATGGTGAATCTGAGGGAATTCAAGAAGCATTAATAAACAAAGATGAGGAGTTATTTTCGCAGTTTATTTTAAAGAGATGGAGACAGCTAACTTACAGTATAAAGGTTTCCATTTAAAATGTTCTTTGTTCTCTACATTTTATCAGTTCATGATATATAAATTTCTCCCATAGTCAAGCACCTTGTAAACAGTGGATGCCCTATTTATTAACATATACTAAGCAAAAAAATTTGGCATTGCTGTTAAAATAGCTACAACTATAAAAAAAAAAAAAGAGAGCGATGCAATCAAATGCATTTATTTTTAATTTAAAGGTCTGCTTACTTTTTGGGAAGGGCAGAATTTTATAGTGTGAAAATAACTAGAATTTAAGTGCCTATGTTCCTCCACATACAGTACACAAAATATACCTTCTGATATAAACTGAATGCCTGTGCCCTCTTCAAATTCAAAATTCATAACCCCACAAAGTGATAGTAGAGGTAAGCCTTTGGGGTGATTAGGTCATAAGGGTAGAGCTCTCATGAATGAGATTGGTGCCCTTTCCCTCAGTTCTTCTGCCAAGTGAAGGCACGAGAAGATGGCTTTCTATGAACAGGAAGTGGAGTCCTACCCAGACACCAAATCTGCTAGTACCTTGATTTTGGACTCCCCAGTCTCAAGAATTGTGAGGAATATACACTGAATAGCCAGATTATTATGACTACACCATCAGTACTTCGTTAGGCCACCTTTTGCCTTCAATACTGCAGCAATTCTTCGTGGCATTGATGTTGAAAGGTGATGCGAGGAATCTGACACCATGTCTGATGAATAGCACTGTCCAGTTCTGTGAGATGTGATGGTTGTGGAAGCAGCTGCCTGATGTCCCTTTTAATTTTGTCCCACAAATGCTCAACTGGATTGAGATCTGGTGATTGTGGGGGCCACCTTAACAAGGTAAAGTCTCCCTCATGTTCTTAAAACCACTCCTGCACAATACGAGCACCGTGGCATGGCACAATGTCTTATTGGAAGACGTCATCTCCATTGGGATACGCCATCAACATGATAGGATGAACTTGATCAGCAATGATGCTTAGGTATGTTGTGCTATTTAGACATTTATAATGGTCTGGCCCTCCAGCAACTTAGGATGAAATTATAGCTAATTTGCCTACAAACATCAGGTGGTCATAATAATCTGGCCACTCAGTACACACATATATATATACATACACATATATACATGTGTGTGTGTGTATATATACATATACACATATGTGTGTACATATACATACTAGAGGCCCAATGCACGAAATTTGTGCAAGAGTAGGCTTCCTTCTCCCAGCTGCTGGCACTGGCTTCCCTCTGGCACCTGGGCTTCCCTCGCAGCACAGGCTTCGTCCAGAAGGACTTCCAGTCTAATTAGCATATTATGCTTTTATTATAAAGGATATATATATACACCATGTTCAAAGGCTGTTAAATCACACCCGTATCTTCAGAAAAAAATCACTTCTACTGTGAGGTAAACAACCTTCTTCCCTATTTATAATGGTCTGGCCTAACAACTTTAGTGTGAAATCATAGCTAATTTGCCTACAAATGTCAGGTGGTCATAATAATCTGGCCAATCAGTATACGTTGGTTAGTAATTTTGCTACAGCAATCTAAGTAGACTAAAACATCTTCCAATTATTCATCATTAAATAAACTTCTGAAAATAAATGATGAGTCTAACTTCCATTATTTATGTGCTTCTTCAAGGAACAAAAAAAGGGGGACTTTATAATTCCTTTTTTTTTTCTGTATCTTTAAAGAAATCCAATTCATTTTATATCTTGCTCAAATATAGCATTACCTCTAAGCATCACAAAGATACATTTTTAAAATATATTTTGGCACATTTTTTAATATGAGCTCCAACAATTTTAACATAGTAATTGAACACATAAATTAAAGATGTACTTTCAAGTTTAGCATAATGTATGGGACAGAGTAGGAAGACACTCATTATTTTGGAATAAATACTTGAATTTCAGTTCTAAATGAAAAGATATGTATTTTCCCATGTATAAGATGCTATTTTTCCCTAAAATCCTTAGACTGAAAATCAAGAGACATCTTATACATGGAAGTCAGCCAAGAAGGGAGCCATGCGGGAGCTTAGCAGCCCATACCTTGTCAAAGAGGCTTCCTCCAATCATGAGCCCTATGCCGTAATTGGAAGTGGAGGTGGAGAGTGCACAGATGCAACAGGGAACAGAGCTTTCTGAGCCCATAAAGATGTCAAAAAATAAAAAGATAAATACCAGTAAGCGATTGTCTTACTCTGCAAAATTCAAACTGAATGTAATCAGCTATGCAAAAAAGCATGGAAATAGAGCTTCAGAGAGATCATTTGGACCTTCTCCCACTGAGTGTTTGATCAGACAGTGGAAAAAACAAGAACAACTCATTACAATGCCAAAAAAGAAGGCCTTCAGAGGAAAACCAGCAAAATGGGCAAACTTGGAGTAAAGGCTTAAGACTTGGATTATGGAGCAGCACCAGAGTGGCTTACGTGTGTCGACCAAGTTTATTCAATGTCAGGCAGGAATGTTTGCAAGCGAAATGAACATTGTTGATTTTACAGAAAAGGCAAAATGATTCTTCGATTTCATAAAGAGAGAAGGGTTGGCCATGAGAGCACAAACAACATTAGTTCAGAAAATGTCACTGGTTTATGAGAATGATCTCACATACATAGACAGTGACTCAGAGGACAGCAGTGATACAACAGAAGTTGAAGAAATTGATGTCTGGAACTAATAGTGATGAAGAAGAGAGCAGTGATGCACCAGAAGCTGAATAAAGTGATATGCTACATAATATAATAGTACTGTATGTAACATTACCTGAGGTATTTGTAAATAAAAATGTGTTTTGTTCTATGTTTAAAATATCAATTTCTTAATTTGGAGTTGGAAAAGTGGAGGCGTCTTATACATGGAAAAATATGGTATTATCTGAAGGCAAATATGCAAACAGCCTATCACCCATTTCAGTGTAAGGCACATCTAAAATTAAATTCCCATTCTAATATTAACAGCTTTCTTCTTTTAAGCAAACATTTATTGAGCACTCATCACATGCCAGGCATTGTTCTTTGCACTTCAAGTGTTATCTCATTTCATCCTTACAACCACCTTAGGAGTTTGGCATGACTTATTTTACAGAATAAAACATGGGCACAGAGTGACTAAGCAATGTGCCCAAGAAAACACAGCTAAAAAGTAACAGAGCCAGGATATGCATACAAGCATTCTATTTCCAGAGCCTACTCTTTAAATATGCAGTGAGACAATCTGTGTCTACCATCCACTTCTCACCAATGGAGTTCTCATCCCTTATCCTACCTCTGAACCAAGAGTAACTACTGTTATCAGTTATATGTACCCTTCCAGGTATTTTTATGTATTAACTAGGAGCCTGGTGCACAAAAATTTGTGCACTCGGGAGGTCCCTCAGCCCGGTGTGTGCCCTCTCACAGTCTGGGACCCCTCTGGGGATGTCCACCTGCTGGCGTGCCTGGCCAGCCTGGGTGAGGAGCTGATGGCTGTTTGCAGGCTGGCCAAGCCCCCCAGTGGGGATGCTGACCCCACGGGCATGTGGCCAGCCTGGGTGAGGGGCTGAGGGCCGTTTGCAGGCTTTCAGGCTGCCCACAGTCCCTTCAGGTTTTGGGTCCCTACTGGGGTACCTGGCCAGCCTGGGTGAGGGGCTGATGGCTGTCTGCAGGCTGGCCAAGCCCTCCAGTGGAGTCCCTCACCCCACTGGGGTGTGGCAGCCTGGGTGATGAGCTGTTTTCAGGCTTTCAGGCTGCCCACAGCTCCCATTGACCCAATGTCCCAGCGAGGCTGGCTGGAAGCAGGTTTCTGGGGTTTGTTTATCTTCTATAGTTGATACACTGTTCCTTTAAGCCAAGGCCTAGGCAGGTAAGGAAGCCTTCTGTTGGCTTCAGCTCGAGGCTTCTATGATTGAGACAATATTGCAAATATGTTGTTGCTTGGAGCCAAGAGAAGCCCAGGCGGCCGGCGGACAGTTTACTCCTGCTGCAACGGAATCTGCCTGTTTACTCAGCACCCTGTGTGCCGGCCTCAATCTTGGCTGGGTTAATTTGCATACAGTTGCTGATTGGCTGGTGGGCGTGGCTTAGGCCCTGAAGAAACCATCAATTTCAATAGTACGCTTTTATTAGATAAGGAAATAAAAGTACAATACATATGTATGTATTAATATATATATATTATATAATAAAAGGGCAATATGCAAATTGACCTAACACCAGAACAACTGGGAATGATTGGTCACTACTGGGAATGACTGGTCACTATGACACACACTGACCACCAGGGGGCAGATGTTCAATGCAGGAGCTGTCCCTAATGGTCAGTGCGCTCCCACAGGGGGAGCTCTGCTCAGTCACAAGCCAGGCTGATGGCTGCCAGCATAGCGGTGATGGCGGGAGCCTCTCCTGCCACCTCAGCAGTGCTAAGGATGTCCGACTGCAGTTTAGGCCTGCTCCCCGCTGGCAAGTGGACATCCCCCAAAGACTCCTGGGCTGCCAGAAGGATGTCTGACTGCCAGCTTAGGCCTGCTCCCCCAGGCAGTGGGTCCCCCAAGGAGTCCCAGATTGTGAGAGGGCACAGGCTGGGCTGAGGGACCACCCCAAGTGCACATACTTTTGTGCATGAGGCCTCTAGTGTGTGTGTGTGTGTGTGTGTGTGTGTGTGTGTGTGTGTGTGTTTTAATCCAAAATACATCTTTCTATACAATGTTCTAAACTTTGCCTTTTACTTAATATCTCTTGGAGATCTTTCCATTTTGGTACACAGAGAACACCTTCATTCTTTTCACAATTACATAGCATTACTTTACACTGACTGAATAGACCATAACTTACTTTATCAGTTCCAAAAGATAGTCATATGATCACTTCTAATGTTTTGCAATTATAAATAACTAATGGCTCATTGCAGGAAGATTCCTGCAGGCATAGGGCTTCCTGAGCTAGAGCGAAGCAGAGAAGGGAGCAAAGCCCACCTCGGCTCCCGTGTCTGCCGCTTCAGCTCCCTCTTGTCTCTGCTGCCTCAACTCCCATTTCTGCCACCTTGGCTCCCGTCTCTGCGGCCTCAGCTCCCTCCCTTCTCCACCGTCTCTGCTGCCTCAGCTCTGCTTCCTTCTCCACCACCTGGCTCCCTTCTGCAGCACTTGGCTTCCTTCTACGCTGTCTTTAGTCTTCGCTCACCTGTGTATGCAAAGTTAACTGCCATCTTTGATGGGTTAATTTGTATATAGCTCCTCTGATTGGCTGGTGGGCATGGCTTATGTGTTAACGGAGTGAGGGTTAATTTGCATATTACTCTTTTATTATATTAGATGTTGCAGTTAATGTCGTTTTTGTACATATACAAAGGTAGCTATCAGAGCAAGAGTTATATTCTTGGACTTTTGGGAGAAAGGGTATGTGCATTTTAATTGACATATGCTGGCAAAATACCCTCATGCAAATTTGTCAATTTACTAGGGGCCTGGTGCACAAAAATTTGTGCACTCGCGGTGGAGGGAGTCCCTCAGCCTGGCCTGTGCCCTCTCACAGTATGGGACCCCTCAGTGGATATCCTATGATGGCCCCAGTCTGCCAGGCGCCTTGTGTGTGTGTGTGTGTGTGTGTGTGTGTGTGTGTGGCCACTGGGGACCTGCCCCCAGCCGCATCAGAAGCTAGGAGCAGTCCTCCTGTGTGTGTCTACCTGTTGGGGGCCTGCCCCTAGGCACACCGTGGAGGCTTGGAGCAGGCACCCCCTCTATGTTGATCTCTCAGACTCTTGCTCTCCCCTGCATGTTGTTCTCTTTTATGAGCTGTGGCCAGGGCTGGGTGCTGCCTGCCTCCCAAGCTTGCCTACTGCCCATCTTCCTCCAGCCACCAGAAAGCAGGGAAAACCCCGCCTCGTGGTCAGGCCTGCTCCCTGATCCCCGGAAGGGGTCTGGGGAGCCGCCAAGCAGGCCACCGACTCTTTCCCACTCACCGGTCCTCTCCTGCCTTCCTTTCCCACTTCCCGGTGCCGCCAAGGGGTCTGGGGAGCTGCCAAGCAGGCCCCTGGCCCCTGCAGCCTTGCTTTC
>PVJC01030380.1:0-20000 GCA_004026665.1 Murina feae | reverse complement strand
ATTTCATGATTTCCTTGATCTAATTGTTTACCACTCATTGTTTACTAACATTGAAATAGCCTCCAAAACTTTCTGTGTTTTACAGTTTCTTCTTTTTTTCTGTTTTACTTTAAAAAAAACACCCTACAATTACTAAATTTTTATTGGGGCCAAATAAATATAAGATTTAGAGTTTTAACCACAGTTAAGTATACTGACGGTTAATTATCACCACCATGAATCTCCAGGTATTTATTTATTTATTTATTTATTTATTTATTTATTTATTTATTGCTTTTAATTGCTTTTATTTCTCTGTTAATAACTTTATTGGGGCAGGGTGTTTTTGGGTGTGCACAATTTCATAATAGATCACCTGTATATCTTTTTTTTCTAATTAACTTCCAGTTTTATACTGTTATGATTAGAAAAGATTCTTGATATGATTTCTAACTTTCTAAGTATACTGAGACTGTTTTTGTGCCCTAACATGTGGTCTATCTAGATAATGTTGCACGTCCACCTGAAAAGAATGTATAGTCTATTGGTTCAGCGTGAAATGCTCCGAAGGTACCAGGTAAATCCATTGAATCTAGTGTGTTGTTTAAGGCCACTCTTTCCTTCTTGATTTCCTGTGTGGAAGACACAGCCATTGAGGCGAACGGGGTATTAAAATCCCCTACTATGGATGTACTATTGTTGAACTATCCATTGATGTTCATCAGGATTTGATTTACACATTTAGGTGTTCTAATGTTCAGGAAATACATGTTTGTAAGGGTTCTATCCTCTTGTTGGATTGCTTCCTTTCTTATTATGTGGCATCCTTCTTTATGGCTCAAAATAGCCTTTGTTTTAAAGTCTCTTTCGTCAGCTATATGGATTACTTGCAGAGCTTTTTATTCATTTGTATTGCCTTAAATATCTTTTGCCATCTCCTTGCTTTTCTGTCTGTATATCTTTTATTCTGAGGTAGGTCTCTTGTTGATTGCATATATATATATATATGGTTTTTGTTTTCTTATGGATTCAGCTACCATGTCTTTTAATTGCAGCGGTTAAGCCACTTACATTTAAAGTGATTATTCATAGGTATGTTTTATGCTTTTAACTCTATTTCCATTTCATTCCTACTTGATAGCTCTTGTACTAATGGTTGGGTGGTAACACATTTCTCATGGTGTTTCCTCTCAGGGAAGCTCTTTATTTCTCCATCCTTTTTAAATGACAGCCTTGCTGGGTACCGTAGTGGTGGTTGAAGGTCACGTGAGCACAGGAAATTCCAAGCAAGGCACAAAGTTGGCTTGAGCTAGCATTGAGCCGCCCGGACAGGTCAGCAAAAGTCCTAGAGCATACCATGTTCTGCTTCTCTGTCTGGGTGCCTGTTAGTCTCAGTTAATGAAAGAGTCTCTGGAAGCACTCAAGTTGCATGAGGTAGATTCTCAGAGAGTCCCCAGTCAGAGGGAGTGGTGTTCACCTGATTGATTCAGGTTAAGCTCACGGTCAATGTTGGGACTGAGGCCACTCAGCAAATGTTCCAGAGTGTACCAGTTGCAGTGCACGCCAAGGCTGAAACTCCTGTTCCCAGTTTATTCTAAGCTGAAACTAGCGTTTTCAGTGTATGCCGAGGCTGACACACTTGTTTGCAGTGTTCGCGTAGGCTGAAACAGGTGTTCCCAGTATATTCTCAGCTGAAACTCATGTTCCCAGAGACTTCTAAGCTGAAACTCCTGTTTCCAGTGTACGTGAAGCCTGAAACGCCTGTTTCCTGTGTATTCCAAGGTTGAAACACATGTTCCCAGTGTATTCTAAGCTGAAACTAGTCTTTCCAGTGAACTTCAAGGCTATAACACATGTGGCCAGTGTATTCTAAGCTGAAACTGGTGTTTGCAGTGTACTCCAAGGCTGAAACACATGTTCACATTGTATTCTAAGCTGAAATGCGTGTTTCCAGTGTACTCTAAGGCTGAAACACATGTTCCCAGTATATTCTAAGCTGAATCTTGAGTTTTCAGTGTATGCCGGGGCTGAAACACGTGTTCCCAGTGTATTCTAAACTAAAAATCATGTTTGTAGTGTATGCCAAAGCTGAAACATCTGTTCCCAGTGTATTTATAGCGGAAACTCGTGTTTTCATTGTAAGCCAATGCTCAAACACATGTTCCTGTTTATTAAAAGCTGAAACTCCTGTTTTCAGTGTATGCCGAGGCCGAAACAGGTGTTCCCAGTGTATTTTCAGCTGAAACTCATGTTCCCAGTGACTTGTATGCTGAAACTCATGTTTCCAGTGTACCTGAAGCCAGAAACGCGTGTTTCCACTGTACTCCAAGGCTGAAACACACGTTAACACTCTATTCTAAGCTGAAACGCGTGTTTCCAGTGTATTCCAAAGCTGAAAAACATGTCTTTCAAGTGAACTTCAAGGCTGAAACACATGTTCCCGGTGAATTCTTAGCTGAAACATGTGTTTCCAGTGTAGTTCAATGTTGAAACACATGTTGCCAGTGTACTCCAAGACTGAAACACATGTTTGCACTGTACTCTAAACTGAAAGTAGTGTTTCCAGTGTACTCCGAGGCTGAAACACATATTCCTAGTGTATTCTAAGCTGAAAGTTGTCTTTTCAGTGAACTTCAAGGCTATAACACATGTTGCCAGTGTATTCTAAGCTGCAACAGGTATTTGCAGTGTACTCCAAAGCTGAAACACATGTTCCCAATATATTCTAAGATGAAACTTGAGTTTTCAGTGTATGCCAAGGCTGAAACACCTGTTCTCAGTGTATTCATAGCTGAAATTCCTGTTTTCATTGTAAGCCAATGCTCAAACACATGTTCATGCTTTATTATAAGCTGGAACTCCTGTTTTCAGTGTACCTGAAGCCTGAAACGCGTGTTTCCAGTGTACTCCAAGGCTGAAACACATGTTCGCTGTGTATTCTAAGCTGAAATGTGTGTTTCCTCTGTGTTCCAACGCTAAAACACATGGTCCCAGTGTATTCTACTGTGAAACTTGTGTTTCCAGTATACTTCCACCCTGAAACACATGTTCCCAGTGTATTCTAAGCTGAAACGCGTGTTTACAGTGTACCCCAAGGTTGAAAAACATGTTCCAGTGAATTCTAAGCTGAAACGCATGTTTCCAGTGTCCTCCAAGTTTGAAAGACATGTTCGCATTGTACTCTAAAATGAAAGTAGTGTTTCCAGTGTACTGCAAGGCTAAAACACATGTTCGCTGTGTATTCTAAGCTGAAATGTGTGTTTCCAGGGTATTCGATGCTAAAACACATGCTACCTGTGTATTCTATGCTTAATCCTGTGTTTCCAGTGTACTCCAAGGAAGAAACACATGTTTACATTGTAATCTAATGTGAAACTTGCATTTGCAGTGTACTCCAAGGCTGAAATTCATGTTCCCAGTGACTTCCAAGCTGAAACTCCTGTTAGCAGTGTACCTCAAGGTTGAAAAGCATGTTTCCAGTGTACGCCAAGGCTGAAACAAATGTTCCCAGTATATTCTAAGTTGAAACTCATGTTTTCAGTGTATGCTGAGGCTGAGACATGTGTTTCCTGTGTATTCTAAGTTGAAAATCATGTTTCCAGTGTTCGTGAAGGCTGAAACAGGTGTTCCCAGTATATTCTCAGCAGAAACTCATGTTTCCAGTGACTTCTAAGCTGAAACTCCTATATGCAGTTTACCTCAAGCCTGAAATGCATTTTTCCAGTGTACGCGAAGGCTGAAACACATGTTCCAAGTAAATTCTAAGCTGAAACTCATGTTTTCAGTGCACTCCAAGTCTGAAACACATGTTCGCATTGTATTCTAAGCTGAAACTTGTCTTTCCAGTGAACTACAAAGCTAAAACACATTTTGCCAGTGTATTCTAAGCTGAAACTGGTGTTTTCAGTGTACTCCAAGGCTGACACACATGTTCCCAATGTATTCTATGCTGAAACGCGTGTTTCCAGTGTCCTCCAAAGCTGAAACATATCTTCGCATTGTACTTTCAGCTGAAAGTCGTGTTTCATATGTACTCCAAGGCTGAAACACATGTTCACAATATATTCTAAGCTGAAACTCGTGTTTTCAGTGCATGCTGAGGCTGAAAAACCTGTTCACTCTGTATTCCAAGATGAAAATCATGTTTCCAGTGTATGCGAAGGTGAAACAGGTGTTCCCAGCATATTCTGTGCTGAAACTCATGTTTTCAGTGTGTGCCGAGGCTGAAACATGTGTTTCCTGTGTATTCTAAGCTGAAAATCATGTTTCCAGTGTTCTCGAAGGCTGAAACAGATGTTCCCAGTATATTATCAGCTGAAACTCATGTTTCCAGTGAATTCTAAGCTGAAACTCCTATTTGCAGTTTATCTCAAGCCTGAAATGCATGTTTCCAGAGTACCCCAAGGATGAAACACATGTTCCCAGTAAATTCTAACCTGAAACTCATGTTGTCAGTGTACTCCAAGTCTGAAACACATGATCGCATTGTATTCTAAGCTGAAACATGTCTTTCCAGTGAACTACAAGGCTGAACACATTTTGCAAGTATATTCTAAGCTGAAACTGGTGTTCGCAGTGTACTCCAAGGCTGAAACACATGTTGCCAGTGTATCCTAAGCTGAAATGCGTGTTTCCAGTGTACTCCAAGGCTGAAACACATGTTCCCAGTGTATTATAAGCTGAAATCGTGTTTCCAGTGTATTCCTTGGCTGAAACACATGTTTTCAGTGAATTCGAAGCTAAAACTCATGTTCCCAGGGACTTCTAAGCTGAAACTCCTGTTAGCAGTGTAACTCAATCCAGAATTCGTGTTTCCAGAGTATGCCAAGGATGAAACACATGTTCCCAGTGTATTCTAAGCTGAAGTATATTGTTAGATGAAACTCCTAATTTCAGTGTACGCTGAGGCGAAACACGTGTTTCCTCTGTATTCTAAGCTGAAAATCATGTTTCCAGTGTATACGAAGGTGAAACAGGTGCACCCAGTATATTCACAGCTGAAACTCATGTTTCCAGTGACTTCTGAGCTGAACCTCCTATTTGCAGTTTACCTCAATCCTGAAATGTGTGTTTCCATTGTACGCGAAGGCTGAAAAACATGTTTCCAGTATATTCTAGGATGAAACTTGCATTTTCAGTGTATGCTGATGCTGAAACACGTGTTCCCTCTTTATTCTAAGATGAAAATCATGTTTTCAGTGTATGCCAAGCTGAAACTCGTGTTTCCCTTGTATTCTAATCTGAAAATCATGTTTCAGGTTTTCCTGAAGTCTGAAACATGTGTTCCCAGTATATTCTCAGTGTACCTGAGGCCTGAAACGCATGTTTCCAGTGTACACCAACACTGAAATACATGTTCGCATTGTATTCTAAGCTGAAACTTGTCTTTCCAGTCAACTTCAAGGCTGAAACACATGTTGCCTGTGCATTCTAATCTGAAACTTGTGTTTCCAGTATATGCCAACGCTGTAGCACATGTTCCCAGTGTATTCTATGCTGAAACATGTGTTTCCAGTGTACTCCAAAGGTGAAACACATGTTCATATTGTTGTGAAATATCAAATTCCTGTTTTCAGTGTACGCCCAGGCAGAAACTTGTGTTCCCAGTATATTCTACGCTGAAACTCCTGTTTTCAGGGTATGCTCATCCTAGAACATGTGTTCCCTCTGTATTCTAAGCTTAAAATCATGTTTCCAATGTATGCGAAGACTGAAACAGGTGGACCCAGGATATTCTCAGCTGAAACTCATGTTCCCAGTGACTTCTATACTGAAACTCCTATTTGCAGTTTACCTCAAGCCTGAAATGTGTGTTTTCAGTGAACTCCAAGCCTGAAACCCATGTTCGCATTGTATTCTAAGCTGAAACTTTTCTTTCCAGTAGATGCCAAGGCTATTACACATGTTCCCATTGTATTCAAATCTCAAACTTGTGTTTTCAGTGTACGTCAAGGCACAAACGTGTTCCCAGTATATTCTATGCTGAAACACTTGTTTTCAGTAAATGCTGAACCTAAAACACGTGTTCCATCCGTATTCTAAGCTGAAAATCATGTTTTCGGTGTATGCGAAGACAGAAACAGGTCTTCCCAGTATATTCTCAGCTGAAACTCATTTTCCCAGTGACTTCTAAGCCAAAACTCCTGTTTGCAGTTTACCTCAAGCCTGAAATGTGTGTTTCCAGTGTCCGCCAAGGCTGAAACACATGGTCCCAGTATATTCTAAGCTGAAATGCATGCTTATAGTGTACTCCAAGGCTTGAAACACATGTAGCCTGTGTATTCTAAGGTGAAACCCGTGTTTTTAATGTAAACCAAGGCTGAAACACGTTCCCAGTATATTCTCAGCTGAAACTCATGCTCCTAGTGATTTCTAAGCTGAAATTCCTGTTTGCTGTGAACCTGAAGCCTGAAACGTGTGTTTCCAGTGAACTTCAAGCCTGAAACACATGTTCCCAGTGTATTCTAACCAGAATCACATGTTTCCAGTGTACTCCAGGGCTGAAACACATATTCCAGGTGTATTCGTAGCTGAAACTCATGTTTTCATTGTAAGACAATGCTCAAACACATGTTCCCAGTTTATTCTAATGTAAAACTTGTGTTTCCCGTATACTGTAATGCTGGAACACATTTTTCCAGTGTATTCTAAGCTGAAATCGGTGTTTCCAGTTTACTCCAAGGCTGAAACACATGTTTGCATTGTACTCTAAGCTGATCATGGTGTTTCCAGTGTACTGCAAGGCTGAGAGACATGTTTCCAGTTTATTCTAAGCTGAAACTTGTGTTTTCAGGATACACCATGTCTGAAATACATGTTCCCAGTGTATTCTATGCTATAACGTGTATTTCCAATGTACTGCAAGGCTGAAACACATTTTTCCAGTGTATTCTAAGCTTAAACTCCTGTTTTTAGTGTATGCTGATGCTGAAACACATGATCCCTCTGTATTCTAAACTGAAAATCATGTTTCCAGTGACTGCTAAGCTGAAACTCCTGTTTCCAGTGTACCTCAAGCCTGAAACACTGGTTTCCAGTGTACTCCAAGGCTGAAACCCATGTTCACATTGTATTCTAAGATGAAACTTGTGTTTCCATTGTACTCCAAGGCTGAAACACATGTTCCCAGTATATTCAAAGCAGAAACTCCTGTTTTCATTGAAAGCCAATGCTCAAACACATATTCCCAGTTTATTCTAAGCTGAAACTTGTGTTTCCACTGTACTCCAAGGCTTAAACACATGTTCCCAGTGTATTCTATGCTGAAATTTGTCTTTACAATGGAAGCACATGTTGCCAATGTATTCTAAGCTGAAACTGGTGTTTGCAGTGTACTCCAAGTCTGTAACACATGTTCCCAGTTTATTTTACACTGAAACGAGTGTTTCCAGTGTACTGCAATGCTGAAACATATGTTCACTGTGTGTGCTAAGCTGAAACTTGTGTTTCCAGTGTGTCCAAACCTGAAACACATGTTCCCAGTGTATTATAAGCTGAAAGTTATGCTTACTGTGTATCACAGGGCTGAAACACATATTCCCCTTGTACCTCAAGACTGAAAGCCGTGTTTCCAGGTTCCGACAAGGCTGAAACAAACGGTCCCCGTTTATTCTATGCTGAAACTTGTATTTTCAGTGTACATCATGTGTGAAACACATGTTCCCAGTATATTCTATGCTGAAATGCCTGTTTCCAGTGTCCTGCAAGGCTGAAACACATGTTTGCAGTGTATTTAAGCTTCAACTAGTGTTTTCAGTGTGTGCTGAGTCTGAAACATGTGTTCCCTGTGTATTCTAATTGAACATCATGTTTCTAGTGTATGTGAAGGCTGGAACGGGTTTTCCCAGTAGATTCTCAGCTGAATCTCATGTTCCCAGTGATGTCTAAGCCGAAACTCTGTTTGCAGTTTACCTCAAGCCGGAAATTCATGTTTCCAGAGTACGCCAAGGCTGAAACACAAGTTCAAAGTATATTCTAAGCTTAAACTCGTGTTTTCAGTGTGCGTCAAGGCTGAAACACATGTTCGCTGTGTATTCTAAGCTGTAATGCATGTTTCCAGTGATTTCTAAGCTGAATACCAATACCAAGCTGATTATTATTGTAAATCATGCAGGGAGAAAAAAAGGGTGAAATATCTAAACTAATTAAAGAGTAATATGAAAATTCACCATCACTTCTGAGACACCAGAGCCATGCCCACCAGTCAAGCCACGCTCACAAGCCAATCAGAGTGTCTGGATGCAAATTAAGCCAGCCAAGATGGGAGCCAGCAGCCATGGAGCCAGAGCAAACAGGACACTTCTGTTGCACCAGGGATGGAGTTGAAAATACCTGCATAGGTAGGCTGGGCTTCTGCTTAAGGCAACAATGTTTCAATTATAGAAGCCGAGGAGCTGAAGTAAATAGGAGGCTTCCTTGCCTGACTAGGCATCTGCTCAAGGCATCAATGTTTCAATTATAGAAAATAAATAAACCTCAGAAACCTGATGCCATCCAGCCTCCCTGGGATGTCGTGCCAATGGGAGCTGTGGGCAGCCTGAAAGTGGCCCTCAGACCCTCACCCAGGCTGGCCACACCCCCATGAGGGAAGAGTGTCCACTAGGGGGCTTGGCCAGCCTGTAAAAAGCCATCAGCCCCTCACTCAGGTTGGCCAGGCACACCTGCAGGTATACATCCCCTGAGGGGTTCCAGACTGGAAGAGGTCACAGGCCACGCTAAGGGACCCCCCAAGTGCACAGATTTTTGTACATCTGGCCCATAGTTTAACTATAATATAGCATTGTTTGAGTATATTCGATGCAATGAGAAAACCTGAAGTCACGTTCAGGTTCTACCATTTCTGACTTCTTTTTATTTGGGTCCATTGGTACACATTCTCAATCTCCATTTTCTGGCTAATGAAAAGAAAACAGGATTCTACCAATTCTCCTCTCTACCTATTCCAGGACTTTTGTGAGGCACAAATGAGATGAGTCACATGAAAACAATTCAAAGACATTCGGTTAAAATGTAAAATGTTTGCACCTGGCTATAAAGCAAGTGGGAGGAAGAAATTCCGAGGAGGCTAGTAGCTAGTGAGAGGAAGCTTGGAACCGCTATGAGACATCATTATCTGGTGCCCCCAGCCACCATTTCCATGCTGTGCTGGGCTTTGTGCTTAGGTGTGGGGGCGGGGCCTGAGTCCCACTTGGGAAAAGCCCAATGTTGCTTTTGGACTCCAAGTGCTCAGTGCCTGTGTCTGTGTAAATGGCCAGTTCACATCAAGGCAGCTCCAGTATTGAACGTTTGCCCCTGGTGGTCAGTGCTCCTCATAGTGACTTGTTAGGTGGTGGAATCCTTAGCACATTAGCCTTTTATATATAAAAGCATTATAAAATTGTGTTTACATATGTAGATTTCCGTTTTAAAGGAAAATTTACTGTGGATCATGTGTAAAGTTTGTCAAATCTGAAACTTTCCTGTAGATATCAGCCTTCCAGTGAGGAATTCTTCAAATACAGCCTGAGCTGTGCACCCTGAGGCACCCTGCCCTGGAGCCTCTCTTCAGGGTTCCTGACCCACCCCAACACCTACCATGCCCCCAGCTCCTGCCCCTGCCCCTTTATTTTTTACAAGCAGACCCAGCATCTCCAAATCCCAGTGTTCTCACTCAGGAGCTGTTAGAGTGCAAGAATGCTTTTTAAAGGACATTTCACAACCCGAAGCACTTTTTAACTTTCTCAAAGATAAGAAGATGATCACTGAACATGGATGCAAAGTGCATTTTACACCCAAAATAAGAGTTCCTTAAAAGTTTTTTTAGAAGATATTTTTCTCATTGTCAAAATAATGTAAGGTCATTAGTAGAAATTTAAAAAGAATAGTATATAGTAAAAGAAATCACTTCTTTCCAATACCTGAGGTTAACCACTGACATCATTTCAAAGTATTTCCTTTTCTCTTTCATATATTTATATGTCCAGATACATTTTTGAGGTGATACTATTAATTTATATATTTAATAGGTGTTGTGTTGACTTCAGAGAGGAAGGGAGAGGGAGAGAGAGATAGGAACACTAATGATGAGAAAGAATCATTCATCAGCTGCATCTACATGCCACCTACTGCTGATGGAGCCCACAGTCATGGCTTGTGCCCTGACTGGGACTCCATGCATGACCTCCTGGTGCATAGATCAATGCTCAACCACTGAGCATGCCTCCAAGCAAGATGCTACTCCTTTTTAGGTGTGTATCCTGCTTTGCTTTCTTTTATTTATGTGTATGCATTTCACTGAATCTATAACCACCTTTTTCCCATTTATTAAGGCACTGTTTATTTTTTCCAGCTTTATTGAGAAATAATTGATATACACCACTGTAAAAGTTTAACTCAGATGACACAATGGTTTGATGTACCTACATTGTGAATTGATTACCACATTGGATTCAGGTAAAATACATCAAAGATATGACAAACCAAAATTGAAATCACTAATATAATGTGCGCTATTCTTTTTTTTTCTTCAAAGTCAAACCCAAAATTCTTACTATTACAAAAATGTTGTGCTCTTTGCAAAATTGAGCTTCACTTGGAACTAAAGTACAGGGTGCGGTGGTTCTGCAGGCTGGGGCTCTGCAGCCCTGACCTCTTGCACTTGACCCTGTGCCTGTTCACATGCAGTTCCTTTCTCCTTCCAGACTTCAAATGAGGCTGGTGCTGGATGTGCTGCCCTTACTAGACGGGCTCCACAGTCTGTCTTCCAACCATTGAGTGGCAGAGGTGAGAGCACACAGTATAAGCCCGTGGAAGACATGGAGTTCAGACCTCACTTCAGCTCAGCAACTCCGTGGATTGATCTCAGCAACAGTGTGCGCAGAGCCTATGCTGGCCTCTGTGGTGTGAGCTCTGTGTGGGCCAGATCACCCACAGCTCTTCTCCACCTGCATCTCAGCCACCTTGCTGGTCCTTCTGCTAGAAGATCTGGTTCTCTCAGAACCTTATACTCCTCTCCCGCCATGAGCTATGTAGAAGTTTCATAGAACAGCACGTTTTCAGGGAAAACTGGCAAGACAAAAAGGAAAAAAAAAATAAACAGGAGTCACCTCCTTGCCTGGGCCCTATTTTCCCAGGTCCTCACCAGACATGGGTTTTTCTTCAGCATTTGAAGGGCTTATGCCCAGGCCATGGCTTTAGTGCCAGGCCAGGAGAGAAGAGGGAAGGGGACAGGGCAGCCCCCACTCTGGCTCCGACTGGCCCCTGGTCCAGTCTTCTCTCACTCATTCCCGTCCTGCTCACAGAGCAGTGCTAACACTCACTGCCTTTAAGACAAATCAGCTCACCACCATGCTGGTCACTCCTCAACATTTTACTTCAAACCTTGTCTTTCCACTGCTGCTTTCTCTCTGCAGTCTGCAGTTACTCTTCTGTCTGAGACCGTGCTTCTCATCACAGGGTGGACAGCAGGCCACTGACCTGCTCCATCTTGGTGGGTCCAGAATGATGTGTTCTGTTCTTTTGAAAAGAAGAAAAGGAAGGAAGAATATGGGTCTAGACACCAAGTAGCCATTGTGTAAAAATGCATGGATGGTGAGGTTTTTTTTACTCTTAGTATTTTGAAGAGCTATGTGGATTGATATGAGGTGATGTTATTTTATTGTTCTCCCTGGATGTGCTTCCTGAAGAAGGCGACTGAGTTGGCTGGCTGCACAGATACAGGAACAACAGGGAGAGTGTGCTGTCCTATGTGCCAAGAAACAAGGAGTTGTTTCTGTTCTGCCTTTCTGAGCCTCTCTCACCATGTGAGTCAGGTCTGGCCAGAGGCAAGGACAGTCATGAGCGGCTGCTGGCAGGCCTGGCTGTCACCACTTGTCTGCCTGACCTCTACAACATTGGTCTGAGCTCAGTGCCAGCTGAATATACAAGCCAGAGGTGCCTGGAGCCCTGGGTCACTGTGTAGAGAGGACGAGCTTTGGTGGCTCCCTGACCCAAATCGTGGACCATGCAGAGCACGATTTTATTGGGTTCAGACACTAAAAATTTCATCATGACAGTCCACTCTATTACCCTAATGAATACAGTCTTCGATGAACAATTTGAACCTCCACCACTGGACCACAGAGTAAGGTGTCAGTCAGACCTTTGATGAGTGTGTTCCATCTGTCATCTTTGTTTAACCCATTAAATATGGGGATGTGTTGATTTCACTCACCAGCATTACCTTTTCCATCTCCCAGTCACGTTCACAGGTAAATTGGAGCCATCTCTGGAAGGAGAGTGAATGTGAAGAAAAGGTATTATTTTTACCATAATTTTGAGGGCCACCGTGCTGAGTACACAGAGAAAAATTATTTATTCTTCCTGACCTTTAATGGACCATAGGGATCTTTTCTGCAGTTGAGATCTGTATATGATTAAGGGCACATGCTTGCAAGGACAGTGCTGCCTTCCTTCATCCTTGTCCTTGGGTAGAGTCACTCCTGGGCCCTGTGCCCAGGACCCTGCCAAGACCCAGAGAAGTGAATCTTTTCTGTAGATTGGACCCTGGCCCAGTGTTCCTGGAATGGCACAGCAGGACCATCCTTGTCACTTGGTGGATGTGGTTTAATCAAGCGGAGGGTCACTGTGGGAGGACTGCGTGCCCCTGTTGTGTTTGTGAGATGGTTAAAGGTTTGGAAGCTCCTTTAAGAAACCAGGTGGTACAGTGTGAAGGAGCTGTTCCCCAGAGTGATCACCTTAGAAGTGGCTGCGACACAGCAGCTGTATTAAAAGCTGTGGAAGCTCCGTGATGGAATGAGAACGTAGCACTGAAGGTCACTGGTCTGATTGGTGGCCCTCAATCCCACTGACCACCACGTCCCATGGGCAATTCCTTATACTCAGCCCAGACTCTTAGTGGACCCGCTTGGCCAGATTCTCTGGGGCAAGACAACCAAATCTCCCCCCCCCTTTTATTTATAATCTTATAGAAATATAATTGTAGATTCACATTTTTTGTCAGAGATAATGCAGAGATGGCTCACATAATCTGACCCAGGTGCCCTCTATAATATCTTACAAAAATATGACAACCAGGATATTGACAGTGACCCCACCACACACCTACGGCAGGCTTCCTGATTCCCTTTGGGCCCATTTTCACATGTGAGTATTTAGTTTTGTGCTCTTTTATCACATGCCTTCACCCTGCAGTCCAGATGGAGAAGAGCTCTACCTCTTTCTCCTGCACCCAGGACAGTGTCTTTTATTTAATTTTTTTGGTACATTTTTATCACAGTAAAATACACACAGTGAAATTTTACATTTTACCTATTTTTTAGTGCACAGTCCAATGGTGTTAAGTACATTCTTATTGTTGTCCTGCCGTCACCACCATCACCTCCATCTCTATTCTCATCTTCTCCAACTGAAACTCTGTCCCCTCTAAAGGACAACTCTGCATCCCTTCTCTAATGTCTTTATCTTCCATCTTACCTCTGTCTCTATAACTCTGACTGCTCCAGGGACCTCATGTGAGTGGAATCACACAGATTTGTTCTTTGGTGACTGATTTCACTGAGCATCATGTCTTCAGGGTCCATCCAGTTTGTAGCACGTGTCCTATTTTTCTAGACTGAATTTATTGGGGGGAGATTGGTAATGAAATTATGTAGCTTTCAGGTCCACAGTTCTATAATACATCATCTGTGTGGTGAATTATGTGTCTCACCACCCTTCCCCCTCCCCCCAGGTCAGGTCTCCTTCTATCATTGTTTATCCTTTCTAAACCCTCTTCTACACACACTGCTTTCTCTCTGATACTCACCAATCTGCTGTCTGTGTCCATACGTTTTTTATCGGCTTAATCTTTTGCCTTTTCCCCCTAGTCCACCGGCCTCCCTCCCATCTTTCAGCTGTCAGTCTCTTTTCTACACCTATGAGCCTCTTTCTATTTTGGTTGTAGTTTATTTTGTTCATTAGATTCCACAAAAAAGTGAAACCATAAGGCACTTGTATTTCTCTGACTGGCTTACTTTACTGCACGTAACATAATACTCACCAGCTCCATCCGTGCTGTTGCAAAAGGTAAGACATCCTGCATTTCCTTTTTTTTTTGTGTGTGTGGGGGGGGATGAGTAGTATTCCATTTTTTTAATGTACCACAGCTTTTTCTCCACTTATCTGCTGTGAGGCACCTGAGCTGCTGTGAAAGAAAGCCTTGCTCTTTTAAATCATGCTACAGGGAACGTTGGGCTGAACATATCCTTTCAGATCAGTGTTTCAGGTTCTGCAGATAGATTCTCAGAAGTGGCAATGCTAGGTCATAACGCAGTTCTATTTGTAATTATTGAGGTAACTTCATACTGCACTCCACAGTTGTTGCACCAATCTGTATTCCCACCAAGAGTACCCAAGAGTTCCCTTTTCTCCTCAACTTCAGCAGCACTTGATGTTTATTGATTTATTGATGCTAGCCATTCTGACAGATCTGAGGTCAAACCTCAAGGTGATTTTAATTCCTATTTCTATAATGATTCGTGATGCTCAGCATCTTGTTGTGTAATGATCATCTCCAGATCCTCAATGGAGAAGAGTTCATTTAGGTTCTTTGTTCATTTTTAAATAGGATTGTTTAATTTTTTATGATGTTGAGTTTTATCAGTTCTTGATAAGTTTTGAATATTAAGCCCTTATCAAATGTTCCATTGGCAAATATGTTCTCCCATTCAATGGATTGTCTTTTCATTTTGTTGATGGTTTTCTTTTCTGCACAACAACTTTTTAGTTTGATGTAGTCCTATTTGTTTAGTTTTTCTTTTGCTTCTCTTGTCCAAATAGATATATCAGAATAAAAATTATCGCTATGAAAATGTATCACCTTTCATTTCTTCTACAATGTTCTTGGTTTCCAATCTAATTTTCACGTCTTTAATCCAACCTGAGTTTATTCTTCAATATGGTGTTAAGAAGGTAGTCTGCATTCATTTATTTTTCTACATCTCTCTCCAATTTTTCCCAATAGTGTTTATTGAGTGGACTATGTTTACCACTTTGTATGTTCTTGTGACCTTTGTCAAATATTAATTGACCATAAATGTATGGCGTTATTTCTGGGCTTGTTATTCTGGTCCAATGACCTTTAGGTCTGTTTTATGCCACTACCATGCTACATGGCTTACTATGGCCTTGTTGTATAGTTTGTTATCAGGTAGCATGATTCCTCCAACATTGTTGTTTTTTCTCAAGATCATTGTGGCTTTTACTTTGGTTCGATGAATTTGTTTGGGGTGTGTGTGTGTGTGTGTGTGTGTGTGTGTTGGGGTTTTTTGTTTTTGTTTTTTCTTGTTTTGTTTTGTTTTTTGTATTTCCATATAAATTTTTGTCATATTTTTTGTAGCTGTTTGAAATAAGTCATTTTACATTTTAGTGTTGATATTTCTTCCAATCTTTGAAATTGGTGTGTGCTTTTATTTATTTGTATCTTCTTTAACTTCTTCCTTCGATCCTTTTATTTCATTTTCCGTGGTTCTTACTACCTTTCTTTCTTTCTTTCTTTCTTTCTTTCTTTCTTTCTTTCTTTCTTTCTTTCTTTCTTTCTTTCTTTCTTTCTTTCTTTCTCTTTCTTTCTTTCTTTCTTTCTTTCTTTCTTTCTTTCTCTTTTTTCTTTATGATCTTAATAAGCTGAGGTGTATTCTCTCTATTCACACTTTGCTGAGAGTTGTTACAAAGGTGCTGTGTTTTGTTGCATGTTTTTCTGCATCTATTGTTATAACCTTGTGATTTTTTCTTTGTTTTGTTTATGCTGTATCAGGTTTCTCATGTGCAGATATTGTAGCAAGCTTGCATCCCCAGAATCAATCCCACTTCATCATTGTGGGTAATCTTTTGAATCTATTACAGAATCCAGTTTGCCAATATTTTGTTGAGGATTTTAACATCTATGTTCAACAGGGATATTGGCCTCAAATTTTCTTTATTTGTGAAGTCTTAGTTTGGTTTGGGGATAAGGATAATGCTGGACTCCAAAATTAAGTTGGGGGTTTTCCCTTGTCTTGAGTGTTTTGGATGAGTTTGAGGAAAACAGGTATTAGTTCTTCTCTGAATGTTTGATGAAATACACTGTGAAGCACCTGCATTTGTTGAGAAGTGGTTTCTTGTTTTAATCCTCACCAAGGATATATTTCACAATGATTTTTTTTTGTGGGGGAGAAGACGGAGTGAGGGAGAGAGGGAGGGGAGAGAGAGAGAGAGAGAGAGAGAGAGAGAGAGAGAGAGAGAGAGAGTTCGATGATGTACTTCAGACTTTTCTTGTTTCCTGAGGTAGGCCTGTGATGTTATGAATTTCCTTCTTAGGATTGCTTATTCTGTGTTGCATAGAGTTAAGATTGTTGTGCTCTCATTTCCACGTGTTTCACCATATTATTAAATGATTTCTTTGATCTAATTGTTTACCACTCGTTTAGTTACATCTTAATTAGCCTCCAAAACTTTCTGTGTTTTACAGCTTCTTCTTTTTTTCTGTTTTACTTTTTTAAAAATAACAAAAAACCTATAATTAGTAAGTTTTTATTGGGGCCAGATAAATATAAGACTTAGAGTTTTAACCACAGTTAAGCATACAATAAGTATATTGATGGTCAATTCTCACCACCATGAATCTCCAGATATTTATATATTTAATTGTTTACTGCTTTTCATTGCTTTTATTTCTATGTTAATAAATTTATTGGGGCAGATCCTTTTGGGTGTGCACAATTTCATAATAGATCACCTGTATATCAATTTTTCTAATTGACTTCTAGTTTTATACAGTTATGATTAGAAAATATTCTTGATATATTTTCACTCTTCCAAAGTTTACTGACACTGTTTTTATGCCCTAATATGTGGTCTATCTAGATAATGTTGCACATCCACTTGAAAAGAATGTATATTCTACTGCTTCAGGGTGAGATGCTCTGAAGGTACCAATTAAATCCATTGGATCCAGTGTGTTGTTTAAGGCCACTCTTTCCTTCTTGATTTCCTGTGTGGACAACCCAGTCATTGAGGCCTAGGGGTATTAAAATCCCCTACTAAGGATGTACTATTGTTGAACTCTCCATTTATGTTCATAAGGATTTGATTTAGACATTTAGGTGTTCTAATGTTCAGGAAATGCATGTTTGCAAGGGTTATATCCTCTTGTTGGATTGCTCCCTTTCTCATTATGTGGTATCCTTCTTTATGGCTCAATATAGCCTTTGTTTTAAAGTCTCTTTTGTCAGCTATATGAATTACCTACAGAGCTTTTTCTTCACTTGTATTTGCCTTAAATATCTTCTGCCATCTCCTTGCTTTTTTGGCTGTATATCTTTTATTCTGAGGTAGGACTCTTGTTTACTACATATATGTATATATGGGTTTTGTTTTCTTATGGATTCAGCTACCATGTCTTTTAATTGCAGCGGTTAAGCCACTTACATTTAAAGTGATTATTCATAGATATGTTTTATTCTTTTCACTCTGTTTCCCTTTTATTCCTCCTTGATAGTTCTTATACTAATGGTTGGTTGGTAACACGCTTCTTATGGTGTTTCCTGTATGGGAAGCTCTTTCTTTCTCCATCATTTTTAAATGACAGCCTCGCCGGGTAACGTAGTCTTGGTTGAAGGTCATAACTTTTCATTACTTTGAATATTTTGTGCCAATGCTTACTGGCCTGGTATGTTTCTGTAGAAAAATAAGCTGACAATATTCTGGGAGCTTTCTTGTAGGAAACTGACCCTCTTTCTTTTGTTGCTTTTAATATGTCTTGTCTTAAGGTTCAAGTTGAAGTTGGGAAAAAAAAGATGTCTTGCCTTTAATCTTTGTCATTTTACTTATGATGTGTCTTGGTGTCTGGCCGTTTTTGATTCATCTTGTTTGGGACTGTGTGCTTCCTGGACTTGTGTGCCTTTTCCTTCACCAGGTTAGGGAAGTGCTTGGCCCATCCTTTCTTTTAATAGGTTGTAGTCCCTTAAGCTTTCTTTTCTCCTTGTACTCTTATATTGTGAATGTTGTTACGCTTCATGTAGTCCCAAATTGTCCCTTAAACAGTCCTCATTTTCAAAAATCATTTTTTTAATTTTTGCTGCTTTTGTCTTTTGTGACCTTGTCCTCCAAATCACTAATTTGATTCTCTGCTTTATCCAACTGTTTATTTTGTCTAGTGTATTCTTCATTGCTGAGGTTGTACTCTTTATTTCTGACTGGATCTTTCTATATGGCCTAAATATTCTTTTCATGCCTTCTATCGGTTTTCAAGTTCCCACTGATTTCATCCATTCTTTGCCTAACTTCTAATAACATCCTTCCAACCAATATTTTAAAAAAACACACACTCACCCTGTATCTGGTATATTGCTTCCCTTCACTTCATTTACCATTATTTTCTGCATGTATTTCCTGTTTTATAATTCAGGGCATGTCTCTTTGCATTTTGTCAGTCTCTGTGTGTCTGTTTCTTTGTATTAGGATCCAATTCTTGGTAGTGTAGGTTTGTGTAGTAGGTGTCCTGTGGAACCCAGTGGCCCTATCTTCTTGATCACCTGAGTCCAGTGCTCCATGGTGTCCCGTATGCATTATGTGAATCTTCCTGTGGTAGTTGATTCTTGATGGCTATTGGCCAATGCATGTATTGAGTCAATGACTAGGCTAGTTGGGTGTGACGACAGTGAATGCTGCCTACAGTGTATGAGCTGCTGACAGGTGTTGACCATGTAGAGCGCAATTCATCTCAGCATGTTCTAGTGGTTGCCTAGATCTCTCTTTGGATTTGCTGTTTGTGAGGCTAACTGTATCCTGCTCAGATTACTCTGAAGCTGGCTACTGGGAGTGTTGATCCTGGGGATTTCTGGGGAGGGGGGGAAGATCAGAGGGGGATGCTTCTGCTGAACAATATCAGATGCTTTATGTGACTTGTCCTGGGAAATCTATTTGGTTCTACAAAGCATTTCACAATTGGTAATGCCCTCTGCTGAGGCCATGTGAGCACAGGAAAGTCCAAGCAAGGCACCAAGCTGGCTTTAGATAGCATTGAGCCTCCGGAATAGGTCAGCAAAAGTCCCAGAGCACACCATGTTCTGCTTCTCTGACTGGGTGCCTGTTAGTCGCAGTTAATGAAAGAGTCTCTGGCAGCACTTAAGTTGCATGAGGTAGATTCTCAGAGAGTCCCAGGTAGAGGGGAGTGGTGTTCACCTGATTGATGCAGGTTAAGCTCACGGCCCATGTTGGGTCTGAGGCCACTCTACAAATGTCCCAGAGTATACCAGCTGTAGCTTCTACCCTCTGGGTCCTCACACATCTTTGAGCAGTATAGAGAAGACACATACCTGGCATTGTCTGTAGGAGGAAAATGAAAAAGTCAAAAGAGGCTGCTTCCCAGGCTTGAAGATGTCTGAGATCAGCTGTGTGCGCTTCCGGGCTTTGCAGAGGGTCTGTAGAATCACAAAGGCCAGAGAGCTGCTTGTTGTGGAGGATGATTCATGGGTCCCCAAGGATGCAGCAGGGGGCGGGGGAGAGCATGGCAGGATCATGCAAGTGTGATCCCTTCATCATGTAGTTCAAAGCAGAGTTCCCTCCGGCGTGGTTGATTTCAGAAGATTTTTCCCTCCATTTCTATCCTAAGAGAGCTGGTGCTCTCTCCAGCCTTCTGACCACATGCATGCTCACTGGCTTCCGGGGCAGTACTGTCCCTGCATTCTTTCCTCAAGGCTGGGTGAGCCAGGCTGGCTGGAGCTTATACCCCCTATGCCCACTTCTCCCTCTTCCCACCTGCCACCCAACAACCCTACCCCCTACTCCCCATAGGCCACCCAAACCTGCCACCCCACTACCCCAGCCCCCATTTGCCACACCCACAGCCTCCACTTGACACCCCCAACTGCCTGGCACCAGCTTCTATCCCCCATCCATAACCCTCACCCCCACATCCCACTCTTTCCCCAACCCTATCCCCCACATGCCAGGCCACATCCCACACTCCAAACCACCCACCCCCCAACTGCAACCCCCATCCCCCATATCCCACCCCCAACTCCCTA
>PVJC01030379.1:0-15018 GCA_004026665.1 Murina feae | reverse complement strand
CATGGACATCCCCCGAGGGGTCCCAGACTGTGAGAGGGCACAGGCCGGGCTGAGGGACCCCCCCCCCCCGAGTGCACACATTTTTGTGCACCGGGCCTCTAGTGGGCTTATAAACCAGGGCCCTGCCTTAAGAAGGAAGATCTCCCTCACCTCTTCAGTGTGCCTATGTCAGTACAGAGCTAAGGGGAATGACTGTATTGACCAGATCTTCAGGTTTAATAGGGATATTAGACTTTAGGGAGAACTCCTGGACAGTGCTTCCCCACCCCCTCCCCCTTCTCCTGAGAGGGCCCATCCTGGAGCTCACATCTTCACTGTCACTTCCACTGAACGAGTACTCTGGCTCCAGCCCCTTCTCAGGGGTGCTCCTTTCCTTCTCTGGCATCAGTTCATCAAGCCAGAGAAGTTCTTGTGGTGAGAAGACCCACTCCAGTGCCTTTCGGACCCCCACCAGGCCCAGCAACTGCAGGGATAGAAACAAAACCCAGGGCTGTCGGCAACAACAGGAGGAGCATCAACAACAGTAACATTTATTCAGCATTTCCAATGTGCTAGGCATTGCGTATTGTTTCACTGAATGCTAAGACACTCCTATGAGTAGGTGTAGTAATTACTCTGCCATTGTGCAGAGAGGGAAACTGAGGCCCTGAGAGTTTAGAGACTTGTAACCAGATTGGTCCTACAACAAAGCCCGTGGCTCTTAACTTCCCCAGTGAGTAACAACAAAGCCAGAACTACCTATTTTATCACCTCACTATGGAACACAAGTGATAGCATTTCCTTTCCCAGGGCCTCAGTTTTTTTTTTCCTCTGGGCTTTCTATCTGTCCCTGTGGTTGATAAGCCCAAAGAGGTTGGGAAAGGAGTTGAATCAGGTATCCCAGGGCCCATCTGTTGGCATCCCTCTTCATTTGTCCTAGGATTCCCAACCAGGCACAGCCAGGGGAAAAGGAGAGGGGAAGAGTCTTCCTCTTATGTAAGCCTTGGCCACCCTCCCAGGCTCAGAATCTCTCAGGAACCCCCCAGGATGCCACCCAACCCTGAGTCACCATGATGGGAAAGATGATGGCTGCAGGTGTAGACTTGATTATCCAAAGCAGACCCAGGCAGGCAAGCTGGATGGCTGTGAAGAGGTGGACCCTGCTCAGAGGCACATGCCTCAAGAGCAGGAGGTCTGGCTGGTGTTTTGCTGGCATCAATAAAAGCTGCACCCTCTTGGTGAACTGGGGGAACAAGAGGAGGAAGGGAGCAGGGTGTTTAGCCCGGAGAGTGTCTCTGTTAGCCATTAAAGCCCAGCACTGGGGCAGTCAGAAGACTCCTCGGCCCCCTCCTCACCCAGAGCATGGCAGCGGAATCCCTCTGCCCAGAAGAAGCAGGAAAAGGAGGGGGGGCGGGGCAGGGATTGGCAAGTGCAAGCGAGAAGTACCAGCAGGAAAGGAAAGGAGGAGTGGGGTTTCATGGTGATTTTAATGGGCTCACCTGAATGCTGCTAATTGCTGCCACCCCCATGTACAGGAAGATGCCATAGAGCACAGGCATCGGGATGAACTGGTAGAAAGAAGTGGAGAGCCAGCAAAGGAGCTGACCTCTGCCAGCAGCCCAGACGTCCCCCTTAGGCTCCAACCCCAGCCTCTAGCACCCAGCATCGAAGCCCACCCAGCTTTATCTCTTTCCCACTTTGTGTGCCTGATTTCATTGAACCTTCACAGAAGTCAGATGCAGTAAAGTCTGTAATTGTCTGCATTTTACAGGTGGGAAAATTGGGTTTCAGAGAGATTTGATAACTTACCCATTACCTAGCTGACCTCTCCAATCTTATCCATCACTTTCCTCTCTGCTTTCTCTGTTCCTGCTATACTGACCTCCTTTCCTTCCCTCAGCACGCCCAAGTTTATTTCTCCCCCTTGCAAGGCCTTTTGCTTTGCTATTTTCCTCCACTTAAAATGCGCTGACTTCCTTCCCACTATTCATGACCCACCAGAAAGGTCTTTCCTGATCATTTGAAGTAGAGCCCTGGTGCTCAATCACCTTATTCTCTTTTACTTCTCATGGAAGTGATCACTATCTGAAATTATCCCGTTTTATTGTTGTTTTTCATGTCTCCTCTCACCAGACTGCGAGGATTGGATGATCTCTTTGATCACCACTCTATCTCCAGTCCTGAGACTGTGCTTGGCACATGGGTTATGCTCAGTAAATAGCTGCTGAATGAGAGTCACCTGGTTAGTAAGCTGCTGATCTGGTCCTGCTGGTTCTTTCCACTACTCCACTCTCACCCAGCCTCGGTGACCTTTCCCTTCCCTAACCTCTTGTGGTCCTGCCCGTGACTCGTGTGGCCCAGTCTCCACACCCTCTTGACTGCTTTGCTGTCTTGACTTGTGGAACCTTTCTGCTATTACTCGTTAACTTTTGTTTGTGTGTGGGTGTTGTCGACAGGTGCTTGGTTCTACATTCCTTTTCAATACTCTCCTCTCCCCCCCCTTTTCCCAGGTGCCTAGCAGAGCCTTGCACACAGAAGGTGTTCCTTAAACATATGGTTCTGGTGAGGAAGAAGCAAAGTGCTTTTGCCTCAAAGTTTTTGTGGGGTGTGATAATCATACTCTGAATCTAAGGCTTGTTGAGAGGCTGGAGCAAGGGCAGTGCTTGGCCTTTGTGTGTGTGTGTTGGGGGGGGGGGGGGGGGGGATTCCTAAACCCTGTACTCTGGGTAGAAAGCCTACTTGGTAGGAGTTTCGGTTCTCAGATCTGAGAAACTAGCTCTCTTGGTGACTTACGTGAGCTACTGAACTTCAGGCTCCTCGTTTGTAAAGGGCACATGCATCTCAGGGTTAATGTGAGGATTGAATGAGGCCAGGTATGTCAGTTCTTATATTTATGATTACTACCCTGCCCCCAACGCCAGCCTGCCTAACAAATGTACCTTGAGTATAGGTGCCAGGAAGATGGAGATTCCTGTAAGGATGAACACCACCAGGCCTGTCAGCCTCTGCTCCCTGTGGGGAGAGGGAAGAGTTAGCCAGGGTCTGGGGGAGCCCATGGGGTGCCCAGGCTGGAGACCCAAGCCAGACACCACTATAGACCCTGGTAGGGTGGGGTGGGGGGGTAATGGAGGGATCCTCCAGCTGTCACCTTAGCTTGGTGTGAAAAACTGGAGAGGGAGGGGCAGGGCATTTCAGTATGGGGTCCCCAGGCCTCTCCACCAGTTCAAGCTCATAGTTGTTCTTTCTTTTCCTTTTCCTTTTTTTTTTTTTTTTTGTTGTTGTTGCTGTTGAAAACTTAGCCATTTTTACACTGCCATAAAGACTTTCACTTCAGTTTACAAAGTTGATTTCATGTACTTTGGACAGATTGTGTTCCCAGCAGTTACAAAATTGTTTTTGTGGTGTTTTACCTTATAACATCAAGGAGGCGCTTCCACATTGAGTGGGTTTGTTAGGTTGCACCTCACCCTTGCTCAGCCCTGGCTGCCTCTACCCTTACTTCAATGATGCTCCTCTTGAGAGCCTCCCAGTCCCATGGCTGAAGGAGGAGAGGGAAGATCTGACACACCCATCTCAGAGCCCTTTCACCCCTCCCCATTCACCCCACTGCAATGATCATGGGGCAGTGAGAGAGCTCTCTGGAGTTACCAGCTTAGAATTTAAGCTGCCCGAATAGCTCTGCCTTGTCCCTTGCTACCCCACCTGGCTGCCCACCTCTCATTCCAGCCTCCTGAATACCGGCCTCACCTGATGCCCAGGAAGCTTGGGGGCTCCCCCAGAGCACAGGCTCTGCTCTCTCTCCGAAGACTGTCCATGTGGGCCAGGGAAATGACAGTGGCTGAGACATACCAGGGAAGCCCAAGCGCTGATGTGAGCAGCATCAGCAAAGCCACACAGAAGAGGTCCAGGTGGAAGCCAGCTCCCTTCTGCAGGTAGTGGTGGGGCAACTGGGATTAAACTAGTCCTGTGGGGTGGGAGAGGGGAAGCCTGGCACCCACCCTGGGGCTTCTGTCCCTTGGTCCAGGGGTCTAGGGTGTTCCCAGCAGGCCTCACCTGCAGTCTGTATTCGGCACGATTGAGAATGACCGCTGTGATCTGCTGGTCCATGAAGATGAGAATAGACAGCAGCAGGGCAGGCAGAGCGGCTGCCACACTCAGCCACCAGGGGTTGGTTCCAAAAGGTGGCACCAGCCAGTCACGCCCCGGTAGTGTGGGCTGGGGGAGGACGTTCCATGGACATATTGGAGAGGGTCTCCCAAGAGCACCTCACCTGTACACTCCAGCTTTGGCATTCTTCCACATTCTCCCTTACCACAGCCCCTCCCCACCAAGGTCCTGGATGCTATGTGGGAGCAGTGAGTGTGTGTGCATAGCTGGTTCAAGGCATCCCAGTACCTTAAGAAAGGGCAGAAGGAGGGGAACCAGCTAGAGGGTTGGGCTGGAGCCAGGGGCTCCGGACTTTGGTTCCCTTGGGCCCTCCCTCTCTGCAAGGGGAGGAGGGCGTAGATAAGGCCTGCCCATACTTCTTAGTGTACAGAGCTCTCCTTCCTCTCAGCACCCAGGGTGGGGCAACTCAGGCTCAGACCTGCCTTGATCTGGGGCAGGGGCAGGGGCAGGGCTGGGTGTGTCTACATCTGCTCTGATTATAAGCGTCTGTGTGAGGGACAGGGCCCCAGATATTGTCTTGGGATCTGAGTCCCTGAGGCTGCCTGAGTTGAAGTCTCCCTGCTGTCCTGTCTTAGGGGAAGCTGGAAGGGAGGTCTCCAAAGGCACAAAGTGTAGGTACCAAGGTGCTAAGCCCTGATCTGTGCACTGCTTTGCCTAGAGAGGGAGCCCCAACTTCACTGACTCAGGGCAGGCAACCTGGGGTCAAAATAGAGTGGGGAGTAGTGGAATGGGTAGGACCGTGCCAAGGGTAGGAAAAACCATGACAATGGTGAGGTGTTGGTGTGTGTCAGTCCCAGCATTGTGATAAGTGCTTTACACTATTATCTGTAAACCTCAAAACACCTATGAGTAGGAACTATTATTTATTTCCATTTTATAGATGGATAAATTGAAGATCAGAAATGCAGGTTAACTTGTCTAAGGTCACACAGCTAAGAAGTGGCAGAACCGTAACTCAAACCCAGCCAGCTGACCAGAAAGAACTCATCCTCTTAACTCCATACTATAATAATAGCTACTGAGTATTCTGTGCTTATTATGTGTCTGGAGCAGCATCTCATTCATCCTCACAACTCTGTGAGGCCATTATTATTATTATTATTATTATTATTATTATTATTATTTCTATTTTACAAGGGCAAACAGAAACTTAGAGAAGGTGAAATGTGGAATTTATTCATCTCCCCCCTCCAAGGTCCTGTGTGCTGGCCCTGCTGTTCCCTCTCCCAGCTCTCACCTTGAACTCTCTGGGCACTGTGAGCTTTGGCGTGGCTAGGCCCAGGAAGGCATCAAGGCCGCAGCCCAGCAGGATGGCCAGGACTGAGGAGAAGTCGCTGAGTACCTTGCGCACCTGGCCACACAGTGGACACTCAGTCAGGTTCAGGCCTGCCATCACCCTTTCCCATTCACAGGCAGGGCCCAAGGCCAAGAGCTAGGCCTCTCCCACAGAAAAGAGTTGACACTCACCACAGATGGGAAGAAGCGGCTTGTCTTGACATGCTTGAAGGCCGTGGCAAAGAAGAAGGAGGTAAGGAAGAGGAGGAGGGAGAAGAAGGCGATGTCTGGGACTGTATGACAGCCAGGGCCACGAGGGTGGCCTCCCTGCCGGACACACTCAGGTGGAGGCAGCAAGGACGCATTCACCAGACCAAGGTCCTATATGGAGTGGTGGTCAGGGGTGAGGTGATGGGCGGCAGGCAGCACAAGCATCCACTGATGCCCCGTGAGACACCGAGGCCCCAGGACAGGAGGTTCCCCAACCATAGCAAATAGCTGGGCTGGGTGACCTCGGAGGGTTTCTCTAGCCTGTGGGATGGAGAGAGCCCGTAACCACTGACTTCTTCCTCCCAGGAACAGGTCTCACCGTGCTTAAGATGTCGTCTCTGTTTTTTGTCCTTGTCCATTGAGACTCATTTCCTGGGAAGCAGAGAAGAATTTGGGTGTGTGATCTGCCCCTGGTAACCTTCTGCAGCCCCTCTAGAACCTAATCTCATGGGTCCAGTGGAACCAGAAAGTTCTGGCTCATCTGTCTGCTGACTCCATGAGCTACCATGTCTGCTCCTCAGGACACTGCCTCGTGCCCTGGCTCCTTTAAATTCTCCGCTTATCCATATCCCTGGTGCCCAGCACAGGACTGGCCAGAGCAGACGCCCAGCAAACATTTGCTCAATGAATGAGCACACAAATCTACCAGGGGCGGAACTGGTCTTGTTCATGCCTGGCATAGAGACTGGCACTCTTGAGGGGACACCTCTTCGCCAGTCCTGCTGTTTCCTTCATGTGAAGGGATATATGCAAGTGTCATTCATACTCTGAGCTTCTCTCCACTAGGTCAGTCCCTGGGTCTAAGGGGAAGAGCAGTCATTTATTTGATTGGAGAGCTTGGGATTAAAAGCCGGGCATGCCTGCCCTGCTCTGTCCTCCCCTGCTCTTGGGAGTAAGCTGCCTGCATGTGCATCTAACTGCTCCTCTGGAGCAAGACAGTCCCTTTTCCAGTGTGGCCATGACCAAGTGGGTAAGTCTACCCAATTTTATCGTTAAGAAGCTCATTCATCCACAGACATAAACATGTTCTTCTATCAGCATTGACAGAAATAAAGATGGTATTGGGCCTGCTCTGTGACTTATTTTCACCTGATTTAGAATCAGAGTGGGGGAGAATGCTGCAGTTGTTGGGTAAGTACTCAGAATTTTGCTGAATATAACCGGGGAGGGGGGACAGCAAGAAGACACGCTCTCCCTCCTTATCCTCCCTTATCTTACCAAGTTCCCTGTTTCCCTCACCCACCTCCAGGGTCTGGGTACTGGCAGAAGCAGCCATAGGTGGGAGAGCCAGGCCTCTGGATGGGATAGGCATGGGTCAAGCTCAGCATTTTGCCCACGGCATCATAGATGAAGATGAGGCTGATGAGAGCACAGAAGCCTTCCTCGGTGAATCGAGTAAAGTAGCGCACCAGCACACTGGCCTCTGTGGCCACCAACACCAGGCAAAAGGTGGCCACCCAAATGCCCACCCATAGGCGGAAGGGCAGGTAGTCCAGGCTGTAATCTCTGGAGGGTGAGAGACAGGCAGGGCTTGGCAGGGCCATTCTGCTCCCCACTTAACCCAGGTCAAGTGCCCCTAGATCCAGACAGTTCCCCCCTCCCCTACTGACTCAGCCAGGATCAGGCTAGTGAGGTGAGGGAGTCCCACCTGCTGAAGGAGAAGAGCAGGCGTTCAAAGACGAGCACTGGCCCTGTGCTGCTGAGGATGGTGAGGGGCTGGCCTGCCATCAGGCAGAAGGCAGCTCCTGCCACCGCGGTGCCCAGGAAACTTTCCAGCACCCCCTAGGGGCCAACATGGGGCCTTGTCAGCTTAGGACCCCCGAGTCCTCAACACAGGAACCCAGGCTCCCAGGGGCCTCCGCACCCACCCATAGTCCCAGGGAAGGGTGAAGGGCATGGCTGCAGGAACACGAAAGCTTTGCCTGTCCCCCTTCCACATCTACCCACCTGAGCACCATCGGTGGCTTCTCCTAGCAGCCCCCCAAAAGTGATGGCATTAGTGATGGTGGCCAGATAAATGTAGAGCACAGCGGAGAAGCACTGAGGGTGCAGGGCGTCCAAGAAGTCACTGGGGTACCACAAGGCCTTCCTCCGGATGTCCTGGACAAGGCCCCCAAACAGCCTCCCGCCCATGGGTCGTCAGTGATACATGTTTCCACACCCCACGCCCCTCTCCCCACTACTGCCCCTGAGCCCCTGTCATAGTGAGCAAACACCTCTATGCCCCTGGGACTCCTTCCCCCACCCCGTACACTGATCCTTACTCCTCCCCCAGCTCGCCTCACCTGCCCATCCGCTGCAACTCCGGACTGGGTGCCTGCGGCGGGTGGCCATGCCTGTCCTCAGCCGGAGACCCACGCCGAGCAGAGGGGCCCTTGACCTCCTGCATTTGCGAGGGGAGCCTAAAGGGAAGGGGAACCTCAGGTGACTGAGGATCTCCAACTAGCCGCGGACTGGGAGCCAACTTCGTGGCGCCCTGCCCCCTGGTGGCTGCTCGTATCCCTATGGGCAGCCTCCAAATTCCAAGGTAGGTCCCTGTTCCTTTCCTGGAATCCCTTCCCCTCCTCAACAGTGAAACTGGACCCAAGACTGTGGGGAGAGAAGGATCTATATGGGATGATTACCCTCATACCTTTTGTGCTGAGAGGGCAGACATTTAGGCGGGGGAATCCGGGCTGTGGGGTCCCACCGGCCTGGGGGGAGCACTGTCACCTCCTCTAGGAAGGCATCCAGGGCTGCCAGAAGGTCATAGAGGTTGCTGGCCCGTCGAACTGACCACTGGAATTGCTGGGGACAGGCACAGAGTGGCAGTAAATGCACATCTGAGTTCTCACATCCATTTTCACAGTCTCAAAACTAGACACGAGTCACATAGACTAGTCATTTAAGCATTTGTCCATTAATGCAGGCTTTCGGTATCTACTGGGTGCCTATTGTGCTAGGTAAGGGGGTGACAGTGGTAGCCAAGGAAACTTCAGTCCTCGTGCTCACAGACACAAAGCCACTCTCTGCCTCTTTGCTGTACTCAATACATACAGAGTCCACACACACACACACGTACACACATACACACACGTACACACATACACACACGTACACACACAGGCCTGCACAGCTCACCGGGTCACTGAGGAGGACAGCCATCGCTCGGCCCATTTCATGGTAGCTCCTTCCCAGTGTGGGGGGGCCGAGGAGGAGGCAGAAAAATCTGAGAGGAAGGAATCAAGCCCCAGAGAGGGTCAGAGGCTGCTATGCCACAGGGCAGTCATGACTTCTGACCTCCCGACCAGCCCCCATACACACACTTATGTGCACACCCACTTTGCTGTCCTGACCACTAACCAACCCCTCCCCAGGCCCTGAGCACCATCCCCCACACACCCCAAGAGAACTGGACCAGAGATCTTGCAATCCCCTCCCAGTAACAGCCCTTCTCTGGGCTCCAGGATCCCTCACTCCCACTCCGCAGCCTCACCTGCTGGGGAGGGGCACCTCAGTAATGGGCCCCAGCACCACTGAATCCGTCAGTCGCACAAAGGCCCCCAGTGGCTGTGCCAGGAAGCCCAGCTCTCCTGCCAGCACAGCCCCGGCCTCAGCCCCTGGAGGCAGCTTCTGTCTCAGGGAGTTCAGACGCTGATGGGGGTTCAAGGAGACATTATTTGGGGAGGGGGGGTGTTGGCAGGATATTGGCTGATGAGGAGTCCAGTGGAGGGTGGGCCCCTGTTAATCCCTGCCCCCATCCCAGCCCTCCCCCAGGAAGGGCGGCGAACCTGTTCCTTCAGGAGGGCTTCCTCATCGTGGGAAGCCTCTCTTGGATGGGCAGACCCTTCAAAACAAGATTCTGCAGTGATTAAGAGCATCGGCTTTGGGAATGGACCCGCCAGGGCTTCCTGGCCAGCTCCACTGACAAACTGAAAAAGAGCACATCTTTCCCTCTCTGAGCCTCAGTTTTCTCATCACAAACACGAACATTATTGTGGTCCTACCAAAAGGGTGCTTGTAAACATGAAGCGAGAAGCTCCCAGTGCAGTGCCTACCAAGAACACCCTTTCACAAAGCTCTGGCTGTTATGAGTCTAGCCCCTCGGTTCTCCCTCATCGTTATTCCCGCTCCATCTGGCCCATGAGTCCTGGGTGGAGGGTGGAAATCTAAGCCGAGGGTAGGCCACTCCTGGTCCAGGAAGGTGCAGGGAGGATCTGGGACCTCCCACACTAGGATTTTTGGTTCTGGGCCCAGAGGTAGGCCTCTTACCCCAGCAGGGCCTGGTGCTTGTGGTCTGGATGAGGTGCTGGGGTCTCTGCAGCAACAAGGACTGCAGCTGCCCTCTCAGCTCTGGGCTCAGCGATTCCACTCTGGTCACCTGCTCTGGGAAGCAGAGGTGGGGCTCCAACCCTTTCCTGAGAGCTCCCTGCCCCCCAATTCTTCCCCGGTCTCCTCTGCCCAGGTCACTTTCTCTCCTGGGAGTCTCAGGGACTGGAGGAGTCAGGGAACTTCTCCTTCACTCTGCTTTTCCACTCCCTCCTTGTGACAGGGACGGATAATCCCTAAGTTGGGTGTGGTGGGCCCTGGAAATTTTCAATACTTTTGGGGGAAATCCTAGGGAAATGGTGGCATGGCTACCCAGGTCCTCCCTACAGAGGGTCCCAGCATACCCACGAGCTCCAGGAGGCTCTGAGCTGGGCAGTCCAGCAGGACAAGGCCCTCCATGAGGAGGCTGCGGAGCTTCTGCAGACTGGGCAGCGCCAGGGTGGGCACATGGGGGGCACTCCACCGGCCCCCACCCATCTCCAGCTTCTCTTCAAACAGCACCCACCTGCAGTGGAGAAGGCTGGACAGTGTTAGTGGGGGCACCTCTCCAGGTCCAGGTGGGGACACAGGAAGAGCCACGGAAGGTAAATTAACGAGGGAGAGGTGACCCTAGTGGTGCAGAGTATGCCCTCCTTTTGCAGTCGCCTCTCATCTGGGGTCTTAGGAAACTCAAAACTAGACCGAGGAGAAGCTGAGCATCAGAGAGGGTGGGGACCTGACATGTGGACAGAGAAGAACTCTGATTGCGGGTAAGAATACCCCCTACAGGAAGAGCTGGGGTCATGGAGGAGGCCCCAGCTGCGGAGGGGGAGGACCGCATAAAACTGGCCTGGGTTTCACTCACCTGCCTGTCTCTCTCCACTCTAGCGCCTGGGGCCAGCCCAGCAGCTCATTCAGCTGAATGAAGAGCAGAGGGTCCTTGGGTACCCCAGTGTCTAAAGAGCCATCAGGGCCGGGGCCAGAGCCAGGGCCACTGTCCAGCCCTCCTGTGGGCACATTTTCATGAGCACTGTAGACATCAAACTCCTCCTGGCCTGGCAGCTTCATCTCGTTGAGGCACAGCCTTTTGGAACTGGTGCAGTCTGCGGTTCTGAGTCCAGGAGACCCTGGACTGACTGCATTTATAATGTACCCCCCACCCTACCCCAAGCAACACAATACAAACGCAGCAAGGCCTGCTGACTCCAGAGCCAACCGGTTTGCCTCCTCCCCTGCTTGCTTTCCCCATCCCTGACTGGCCTGAGAGTGTTTGCAAGGGTAGCCTGAACTCTCCCAGGCTCTCCAGAAATGTCCTAGCTGGGGCCAAAAGTATTGTGTGCATTTTTTGTGAGATCATGTCTGACCTCACAGTATTTTGTGTAAATAAATAGGAGTAAATTGTTGGCCTGGGTCTGAGAATTGACAGGGCCAGATTATGCTGCCCCCTATTTTGTATCAAATAAAAACACAAAATACTCAGGAGTGTTTTGGTTGTCACCAACACACCCTGAGGGCACTCAATAGGACAAACAGAGACCTAACTAATAACTGGGTCTATAGAAGCCCGGCCAGGTAAAGGAAACAGCAGGTAGAGGCTCTGCCCGTTAAGTGGGCTAATGGTGGAAAGTGGAAGCAGTTCATGAATATAGCAGCTGATGCCCTATATTGGCTCAGTGGATAGAGTGTCGGCCTGCAGACTGAAGGGTCCCGGGTTCAATTCCGGTCAAGGGCACGTACCTTGGTTGCGGGCACATCTCCAGTAGTAGGTGTGCAGGAGCAGCTAATGGATGTTTCTCTCTCATCAATGTTTCTAACTCTCTATCCCTCTCCCTTCCTCTCTGAAAAAAATCAATAAAATATATTTTTTAAAAAAAGAATGTGGTGGCTGAGTCTTACATTCTTTTGTCCAACAACACCTGGATACTCCCCAATTTAACTGTGTCCTTGGGGTCTTCCCTGCTAACTGAAACCCCCAATGAGGATGGAGGAACCAGCTAGGGTGCGTGTGTGTTTGAAGGCATTCCTGGAGCTGAATGAACAAAGGAGAATGTGGGATATTGGCAAGTTTTGTTGGCTCTACCTTCAGGCCTAGCATCCAACTAAATTGCCCATCTCCAGTACTACTACCCTGATGCAAGCTGCTACCATTTCTCACCTGAGTTATTTTAATAGCTTTTTAATCTCTTGCAATAATCTCCCTGCTCCCACTCTTTCTTCCATGCCAAAGTCTATTTCTATTTTCTTTTTTTTTGAAAATATATTTTTGTTGATTTCAGAGAGGACGAGAGAGATAGAAACATCAATGATGAGAACGAATCATCGAGTGGCTGCTTCCTGCAAGCCCCCCACTGGGGATTGAGCCCGCAACCCGGGCATGTGCCCATGACCGGAATTGAACCTGAGACCCTTCAGTCTGCAGGCTGACACTCTATCCACTGAGCCAAACCAGCTAGGGCCTAAAGTCCATTTGCTACACAGCAGCCATAGGGGTCCTTTCAAATGTCAGTCTAGCCACATTAGTCTTGTGCTCAAAACTCGCCCAATACATTCCCATTACTCCTAGAAGAATTAAAGTCTGTCATGGTCTACAAGTTCTATGGTCCGGCCCCAGCCCACCTTCCTGACCATATCTCATACCACTCACTCTCCCTTTGCTCTCTGCTTTCTGGCCACACTACCTTTGGCCTTTGTTTGTTTTGCAAAGACTGCGCCTGCCTGAGGGCCTTTGCGGCAGCTCTTTTCTCTGCATGGAAAGCTTTCCCCCAAACCCTCACATGACTGGATCCCTGTCATCTGAGTCTCATCTCAGATGGTATCTATTCAAGGAAACTTTACTTTTCCATCCTGTCCTGAGTTTTCCTCTTCACATTTCTCTGTTTTATTTTCTTCCTAGCAGTTACCACTCTAACAACTGCCCCGGTTATTTATTTGTTTATCATTTATTGTCTGCCCCTCAACGCACACACACTGGACTGTACCGTCCCACAGAGCAGGTATTTTATCTATAATCTCTACCCCTAGAGCACCTAGTGGCTGGCCCTCAATAAATACTTGTTCAATGAGCGCATAGAAAGGGTGGGGCTGGGGAATGAGGTGCGTTTCTCTTGGATGCCACACGAGGGCGCTACTCTCCGCGAACAGGATGCGTAGGGTCAGAGGGAAGGGGAAGGGGGCGGAGAAAGCGAGAGGACAAGGGAGGGGTCCTGGACCTCCAGGGATCCTGGCCTACAGCTAACTGACCTGATGGGATGGGGTGTTGGAGGAGCGCAACAGGGATGGGGAGAGAGAGCTGAGCATGCTCAACTGAATGTGGGCAAAACCCCCACTAGATACCTGGGACCCATCTCCTCCCTGAGAAGTGGGACTCACGTTAGCCCTCCCCACCAACCCCCGTCTGGACTTGGAGAGATTTGTCCCAAGTCCAAGGAGCTCACAGGGCAAGAATTAGAGTGAGTCACTATGATTATTACCAGTTGGGGACAGGGTGCTGAGTCTGAGGGGGGAGTTGGTTTTAGTCTCAGAAGGAATAGAAACTGGTTTAGGGCCTGAGAGGGCCTGGAATCCTGTGACCACCCCCTTCAGGAATGTGCCCCAAGCTCAGGGGCGACTCAAGTAAGTCTGAGGGGGACAGGAGCATGGGCTTGGTGTGAATACCCCCTCACACACACACCCTCCCTTCCCACCCCCCTACTCTTGCCAGAGTTCAGATGGTCTGTCTTTGCCCTCTCTATGGCCCTAACTACCCAGGCTCCAAAAATGCCTGTGGGTAGAGGGCCACCATGCCTCCACTCTCCCCAGATCCCACTTCCACTTCGAGGGCCCTGGGTGCCCTGAGATGGGGAGGTTGGTGAGGGATGCAAAGAGGAATCCAAAAGTCTGCCTGTGGGCACCAGCAGTCTCCCAGACAGGGAAGGTGCACTGTGTGGGCAAGCAGACCTGGGAGTGGGCACTGGAAAATACCGTGGCCCAGGAGTTTTAAGACTGAGGCCTCATCCTGGCTCAGTCACAGACTTATTGGGTATCCTTGAGCAAAGCCCTTCCTGAGTTTTCTTATCAGCAGAAGAGAAATAATAAGAGTACTTACTTCATAGGCTGTATTGAATGAAATAATGCACATAAACTAGACCTTGTACACAGAGTGACGAAGAAAGGAAATATCATACACTGAAATGCCATTGTGCCCAGCCATTGTACTAGGCACATACCTTATGTAATCCTTAGAATAGCTTTTAAAAAGCTTTTAATTTTTAAAACTTATTTAACTTATTTTGAAAGCTATTTCTATGAGTCTAATTATAGAAGAAGAAATATAGAAGTTGCAAAAAAAAAAAAAGTACAGAGAAGTCTCCAGCTGGTACTTTTCACTCAGCCTCCCCCATTGTACATAAGGATAGCACAATATCAAACCCAGGAAAATGACATTAGTACAATTCTGTTAACTAAACTACAGGTCTTATTCAGATTTCAGGAGTTTCTACATGCCCTCATTTGTGTGTATGTATAGTTTTTTGAAATTTTATCACATGTCTAGATCACTTACAAGAAGCTGGGGCTTGGTGTTCTCATCTATAAAATGGAGTGAAAATACTGTCTTCCTCAGAGTACTGTTGTGAGAATTATGTGAGATAATATATGTAAAGTGCTCAGAGTAATACCTAAAATGTATTGACACACTCGATAAATTTAAATGCTTATTTAGAAAAAGTGTTTTGAAAAGTGATTTAAAATACACAAATAATTCAGATTTGTTATAGAAAAACACAGAAAATGTCCATTAGAGTAAAAATAACATGAAATAAAATTTTCATAATGTCCTTACCCCCCCCCCCCAAATAATCACTGTTAAGAATTTTACCATAAATTTGAGGTAGATTTTGCTATTCCTATTTTATTGTAAGAACACTGAGGCTCAGAAAGGTTAAGTAATTTGCCATCGTCATTGAACTTATGAGTGAGGAACTGAAATTTATTTTTTCCCATTTTTAAACAACTTTATTAAGATATAAATCACATATCACACAATTCACCCATTTAGTATAT
>PVJC01030378.1:0-21239 GCA_004026665.1 Murina feae | reverse complement strand
GATTTAAGAATTCTATTCTCACTATGCAGCTGTAAAAAAGAATGAAGAATATCTTCAAGTAGGGGTTTAAAACAATCTTCAAAGTCAATTGTCAAGTTAAAGAACAAAGTACAGAAAAGTGTTTACTACAGTGCATGTGGGGGTGGGGTGAATACAGTATATAATTGCTTGTGCATGTACAGACTATCTCGGGAGGGATCTCCAAAATAGTTGGCCACAGGTCAAAGGAAAATGATGGCTGAAGTACCAGGTCTAAACGTGAGACTGTCCCCTCTATATATTTTAGCAGGCAGGGACAGGTGCTATCTTTAAATATTAATTTCATTCTCTTTTCATCATTTTAAAATTTAAATCTTCAGAGCCCATAGTCAAACATCAGCCATGGAAGTTATGATAATATGTAACAATTTTCATTCTTTCAAAGCAGATCATACCAAATAAGCATACATTTTCATTGTTCTTACTCTCTATACTTTAAAAATAGTATTGCTCCTGGTTTAAATTTTTAAATACATCTATCTACTTGCTTAACATCAAATTGGAAGACATTAGTAACAGACTTGGAAGGTTCGTGTGTGGGACTTGCAAGGTAGTCATAAAAATAGTAAAAATGTTATTGTCGCAACTACCTAGGGTTTATTAATATTAATAGTAGGACGAGAGCAAAGGGGAGGCCAGATATTATAAACTTGGTCATCTGGTCATTATTATAACTACAGCTTCATAGTCCCTAGGGAACCAAGGGTCCATTCCCTACAGATCGCTGGGGGAAGGGATCTATCTAATCAAGGGGGAGATGGACGCATGCGCAGTGAAGTCGAGGTGATGTAGGGGAAGTGGCTTGCCTGTCAGTCTAGCCTGGGAAACAATGGATGGCAAGGAGGGTGGAGCCAATGCAAGCCTGCAAAATCTAGGAAGGTTAAAATACCCAGACAGTCCTGGCCTAATTAGTGACTCAGTAGGTTGGGCGTCATCCTGTGCACCAACAGGTTGCTGGTTCTATTCCCGGTCAGGGCACATGCCCACATTGAGGGGCTGGATCCCTGGTAGGGAGCTCAGGTTGCAGGCTGGATCGCCAGGACCAGATGTGCAGGGGGCAGCCCATCGATGTTTTGCTCTCACACCGATATTCCTCTAAAGTCTCTCCCTAAATATCAATTTTTTAAAAAAATCCCCAGAGAGTCCCCTCTGTCTTGCTTGTCCCCTTTTCTCTCTTGCTCTGTGACCAGCAATCACTCTGAGTGCTTTCAGGCATCGTCAAACTTCCTCCCGCGGACCACATGCAGCCTGCCAAGGACCTTTATCGGCCCGCTGGGTGTTTTTGCCGCCCTTGCCTGTCCTGCTTAAAATAAGATATGTACGGTGTGCATAGGAATTTGTTCATAGGTTTTTTTTAAAACTGTAGTCCGACCCTCCAACGGCCTGAGGGATAGTGAACTGGCCCGCTGTTTAAAAGTTTGAGGACCCCTGGATCTATTCCCTCAACCAGCTGCATTGTCCATGGCCATGCAGACCCCACAGCAATGGACTGCAGCAGGAACACAAGCTAAGCTGCCCAGATTCTGGACTGAACTGGACTTTAATAGGGAGCAGAAATTCTTGGCAGTGGCCTTAATCCTGGCCCTGCTGGAGACAGAACCTCCTTAATTTCACATCATCAATAAAACTTTCCACAAAACCCCATCCTCTTGTGGGGGACTCAGGAAATTATTTTCACGGCGGTACCCCAAGAGCTCCACTTCAACCAATAATAAAAGCAGTAAGCCTTGTAAAACAAGACTTGCTACATATCATAAGCACACACAGAAAATAAATGCTGAATGGCACTAAGCATACTCCAATTCTAGTGCTAAATTCTAGGACTGAAGACTTGAAGTGTTTTCAGGCAATCTATGGTCCTCAATAAATTCTCCTTCCACACATGGAAATTAACCTCAAAGAGCTATACTAAGTAAAAATTATTTGTAAAGCTTTTACACATTTTTCAGAAAAATAAAATATCATTTTTTAAAACAAATTTATTGCATACATTTCCTAATTTAGAGAAGGTGAAGTTCTGAGAGCTTCCTGAGAACATATCTTTATTCTCAGCATATGGTAGGGACTGGTACATAATAGACGGATAATAAATGTCAAATTGTTAATTCAAGCAATAAAGTAAAAAAAATAAATGTATTAATTTTTCAATAGACAAATAATCTCTATAAAAGCATTAATCTGGTCTAGGGAGAACTACTAAAAACTAACACACAAATTACAAAGAAAATTTAAAATATGTAATGCTTTATAACTTTATTACTGTTTTATGGTTACCTCTACCAAAGATGGCCTATTATTACATACTGAATTTGTCAGAATGTACTAATTAAAGCAAGAGTTTTTATATTTAAGGTAAATATTAAAGTAGAATAGTATAAAATAGCTATTCATACTAAGAATTTTGCAGTGTCCACAGAGGCAACCAAATTAAATATTGTGGTTCTTGAGTAAATAACCAAAGACTTCGGGGGGGGGGAAAAATTGACAGTTCAAGAATCTTTTTAATTCTGATGTATCAAAGCATTTAGACTAAGATTTTTCAAAGAACACAGACATTCTATTATTCACTTCTTTATGTGATAATCACACTAGAAGGGCTTAATGCATATCACATACACCAAATAAAAATTAGTTACAGGTTTTCTGTATATTGTGACCTCAATCAGCAAGTTCCAACATGTCTCCTCCATTTTATCCCTAAAAGCCCCTCAAGGACCATCAGTGTTAACTGGCAATTCTACTCTTTCAAAATGTTTAAAAAACTTAATTGCGCTAACAACTCTAAGGCACCTAGAACTCCACACCTTCCTTTATAACAAGACCAACCAAGTCTGTTCCAAATGTTTATTAAACTCAGGCCTGTATGGGCTATTATTTCCATTAATTTGGTAACAAACAAAACTAACCTAATTAGATCAGATTCACCCAGTGTAATATCTCTATTTAAGGTCAGCTGACTTGGGACTTTACATCTGCAAAATCACTTCAAAGCAGCACTTCATGTTTGATTGAATAACTGGGAAGAGACATCTGTATTCCAGGGAATACAGATGTTGGGGGCCATCTTGGAATTCAGCCTTCCACAATATCCCCCAATTGTCAATTAAAAAAAAAAAAAAAACTACTCCAGAAACCTATAGAGCTGTATACATTGTCTGTTCAGTAGCCACTAGCCTTGAAACATGGCTAGTCCAAATTGAGATATGCTCTAAGGTAAAACATCTATTGGATTTAAAAGACATAATAAGAAAAAAATCAAATATATCATTAATAATTTTATATTGATTTCATGTTGAAGTAATATTTTAGATATACTGGGTTAAAAAGATATATTGCTAAAATTAATCTCATCATTTCCTTTTTACCTTATAATGTGGCTCCTATGAAATTTAAAATCACAATGGCTTGCAGTTACAAGACAAATATTTTTACAGAGCATCACTGCTATAAAGTATTCAAAATTCTGTCTACACAATTAGACCGGGAGACCCTCAGGGAGACTGGCCAGGGAGGGCAGTTGGGGGCCATGAGGCCGGCAGGAAAGGGCAGTTGAGGGTGAGCAGGTCGGCAAGGAGAGTGGTTAGAGGTGATCGGGCAGGCAGGCAGGTGATCGGGCCAAACCGGAAGTCGGACAACCCCCCAAGGGGTCCCAGATTGGAGAGGGTTGCAGGGGGTTGCAGGCCAGGCTGAAGGACACCGCCCCCCCCCCCCCGCCCTGTACACGAATATTGTGCACCGGGCTATTAGTGACAGCATAAAGTGTTGGGGGCACAAAAGACTTGGTTGGAAAGTTGTAAGGAAGGCATTCTGATAAAAGGGAAGTGTGTGGGAGGCCACCTCCCCTGTTTATTGGAAGGGGAGACTTAGCAGAGTGTCGAAGGCTGCTCCCCTAATTATTCCTTTCCAAACAAGTCTGTGCATGTGCTGACCCCCAGGTGTTTACTGGAATCCTTATGCTTAATCCCTGGATGCCCTTGCTTAAAGGACAATGTAAATACATGTCCTCCCAAGATTATTCACCCTATTGATTGTATCTAAAGATAAAAATTCCAATAAAAGGCTAAGCAGGCAGGCAATCGAGGCTGCCCTGGCTACTAAAGCCAGGGGCTTCTTAGCCCTCTCTTTCACAGTCATACTGTGTCTGAGTAATCTGTTCATTCACCGTTTAGGGGCTGTTGGTCAGTCCCAGCAATAAAGGAAATATAAAGAAGCAATATGGACACCAGTGTTAAACCTTTTAGGTTCTAAACTTAATTACTAGGCTTGCCCACAAACAAATATTTAAATCATAATACAGCAACTGAAATTCTGCATATTAAAAAAATATGCAAACAATGCTATAGTCACCTTTCCTTTTTAGTTGTCAGAAATATATTAAAAACATAATAGATAATAGCTTGCAAATATATTTTTGCAGAGTTATGAAGATTATAGCAATAACCAATGAAAATCCTCAAGGACAAAAAGCCTGGTTTACTGCAGTAAGTTCCTAAATGATCTATGTAAAATCACTTTTACCTTTTCTAACCTGATCTCTACATGGCAGCCAGCATAATCTTTTCTAAAAGCAAGTCTGACCAGTCATCTCTCCCAACTCCATGAATTAGATTAGTCTTAATCATTTCTCACCACCCTTAGCAGACAAACTCAAACATGCAGACAAAGCCCTATGCAGTCTGGCCTCTGCCTCGTTCTCCAGCATCATTTTTTGCTGGTGTACTTCTTGCAAGTGCTCTTGACTCATAATCTTCTTCCTCTCAGTCCTAGCAGGCTCTTTCCTGTCTCCTGCTTCAGTGCCTTTATTGCTCCCTCTGCTGGGAACATACACTTCTCCTTAAGTCTTGAAATTGGATAGATTGATTTCTCATATTTGATTCTTATTTTTCAAAACTTTATTAGCTATTCAGGTTACTTTACCTTTCCATATAAATTTTAGAATAATTCTGTCTACAGTTATAAAATCTTTAAGGGTCAATTAATATTCATAGTATGAATGAATAACAAATGTATAATAAATGAATGGCACATCTCTACTCAGATGCCATATAATAACTCAAATTCAGCAAGACCCAAAATGAAGACATATTTACCCCAAACTTGCCAATCCTCCTACTCTCCCGATATGACTTTACAGGATCACCATGTATCTAGTAGCCAAAGTTAGTTATCAGTGTTATCTTTGTTGTGTTTTTGTAAGAATACTTTATTGATTTTCAGAGAGAAAAAGAGGAAGGGAGAAGAGAGAAACATCAACCTGAGAGTACAACATCAAGCGGCTGCCTCCTCCACGCACCCTACCGGGCATCGAACCTGCAACCCAGGCACATGCCCTGACCGGGAATCAAACCAGCAACCTATTGGTGCACAAGATGATGCCCAAACAATGGAGCCACACTGGCCAGGGCTCAGAGTCATTTATTAACTCATTCAGCAACCATTTACTCAGCAGCTAGCATATACCAGGCACAAAACCAGGTGCCGGGGTAATAAATATGGTCCCTATTCTTAAGGCAGTGAAGGTGAAAGACATACAAATAACTATAGTACGATATGATTACCACAGGAGAGGTATATACAAGGCATTTAACACTAAAAAGGAATAAGCATGCTGCCTGGGAAAATCTGTTGAACACTTAGTAACAGAGGGAAAGTTTCACCTGAGCATTGAATGATTAGGATGAGTTAACTAGGGTAAGTATGTAAGATTATGTAAGATAGTCAACACAGGCACACAAAGAAGTGCAAACATGCAGCAGCACCGTAACAAAATCTCCTTGGGTAGCTTATAGAAGAGAAGAGGGAGGGAACTAAAGAGTAGCTGGAGAGGTAAACACAAGCCAGATCAAAAAGGAAGGGTTGCCCTAGATGGTTTGCCGTCAGCCCTTGGACTGAAGGGTCATGAGTTCAGTTCCAGCCAAGGACATATACCTCAGTTGCAGGCTTAATTTCCAGGCCCCATTCGGGATGCCTGCAGGAGGCAACCAATCGATGTGCCTCTCTCCCATCGATGTTTCTGTCTCTCCCTCTCCCTTTAATCTCTCTAAAAATCAATGGAAAACATATCCTTGGGTGAGGACTAACAAACAAACAAACAAACAAAAAAGAAGGGGCTCATGTCATGTTAAGGAACTTATTTACTCATTATACACATGGGAAACACTAAGGGTTTTAAAAAAGGAACCACATGATCAGATATAAATTTTAGCACACCAATTCTAGCAGCAGTGTGGAAGACGGATTAGAAGGGCAAGAGACTGGAGGACTAAAGATAAGGAGAAAAGTTAGGTAACCCTTATTCTAATACACCATTGAACAATCCTCCTACATAATAAAAGGATATGCAAATTTCCCCCCCTTCCCCCGAGAGTTTAACCACTCACTATGATGTGTGTTGACCTCTAGGGGGTGGCACAGAATGAAGGCCCTGGCCAGCGGCGGCAGCCAGGGGAAGGAAGGCCCCTCCCAGCAGCCGCAGCTAGGAGAAGGAAGGTCCCAATCGGCCCTGATTGCCAGCCCAGCCTAGGAACCCTACCTGTGCACAAATTTCATGCACCGGTGCTCTAGTTCTAAACCTAAGATAGTGAGGGCATCCTATATAATAAAAGGCTAATTTGCAAACTGACTGAATGGCAGAACTACTGGTTGCTATGATGCATACTGACCACCAGGGGGCAGATGCTCAATCCAGGAGGTGCCCCCTGATGGTCAGTGCGCTCCCACAGGGAGAGCACCACTCAGCCAGAAGCCGGGCTCACAGATGGGGAGCATTCTGAATGGCGGCTGGAAATTAAGCCTGCAACTGAGGTACATGCCTTTGACTGGAACTGAACATGCCCTTGTGACTGGAGCCTCACCGGGTGGCGGTGGTGGGAGCCTCTCTCACCTCTGCAGCAGCACTAAGGACCCCAAGGGGTCCTGAGCTGCGAGAGGGTGCAGGCCGGGCTGAGGGATTCCCCCCTCCCCAGTGCACAAATGTCGTGCACCAGGCCTCTAGTACTGAAATAAGACATACCAATATGGAGGAGTAGAACTCATTTTGAGAAATATTTAAGAGGATGTGTTAACTAAAATGGGAATGGTGAAGAAAAAAATCTAAGGTATCTGCTAACTTTCTGACTTGACTAATTCAAAATTGCTGAAAGAAAGAAATGTTTTTCTTCTACAGCTTACAGGCCTCAAAACCAGAATGTTCTTTTCAACTGTAGAATTATACAATCTATTCAAGGTTATACTACAACTAGGGGCCTGGTGCACTTGGGGGGGGGGGTCCTTAGGCCCCGCCTGTGCCCTCTCACAGTCTGGGACCCCTCAGGGGATGTCCACCTGCTGGCGTGCCTGGCCAGCCTGGGTGAGGGGCTGATGGCTGTTTGCAGGCTGGCCAAGCCCCCTAGTGGGGACCCTCACCCCATGGGGGTGTGGCCAGCCTGGGTGAAGGGCTGAGGGCCGTTTTCAGGCTGCCCACAGCTCCCATTGACCCAATGTCTCAGCAAGCTGGCTGGAATCAGGTTTCTGGGGTTTATTTAGCTTCTATAATTGAAACATTGTTGCCTTGAGCAGAGGCCCAGCCAGCCTAGGCAGGCACTGGTGCAACAGAAGCTTCCTGTTTGCTCTAGCTCCTTGGCTGCCAGCCGCCATCTTGGCTGGGTTAATTTGCATACAGCCACTCTGATTGGCTGATGGGTGTGGCTTGGCTGGTGGGCATGGCTTGGGTGTCTCGGAGTGAGAGTCAATTTGCATATTGGTCTTTTATTAGATTAGATAAGGGAATGTAATCTAAGTCCTCAAACTGCAAACACAAAGCAGTACACCACCAGAATGGGGGTTGGGGATAGAGTACAGAAATAGAAAGACCTTGGAAAAGGGTGGCTAAGTGACTAACAGCCTGAAGTGGTACACTAATTTTTCATAGCTTCCAACAAAATTTTGCCTCACTCATAAACAAGACCAACCAGAACTGAGGACCATGACTAAATGTCAACGGTATCTGGCTGGCTAGGAACTGACAGAAAAGTATGCACAATCTCAGTGAAAAAAATTAAAATCCACACCACCCACCCACCCCAAAATGACAATTCCAAATGTCTGCAATTAAAGAGATGGATAAAAGTCTCAAGAGAAATGATGGCATGGAAGTGAAACTGACTATATGTAAGAAGCATTTTCATATAAGTATTTCAAGAAATGTGTGTGCTAAGTACAGGTCAAATATAAATATCTGACAATAAATTTAAACAACAATTTATTCATTCTCTGTTTTTAGAACAGTAACTAATATACCAGAAATTGTACAAAATATAAACAATTTTTACTGATGAATGGCATATTTGTATAAGGTTTGTGGCTTCCTATAACCTTCAGTATAAATTACTTTATATACTGTCCTCAAAAGGGATGTAATATTTTCCATAAATTATTATATATCCACATAATAAAAGGCAATACATGACAGATGTCACAGAAGAACTGTTATAAGAGGTCAGAGAAAAGACCACATTCCACTGTATCTGATTATGAGAAGCCTTCTTTGGAAGAGACACACCTGAGTTGGACCGTAAAAGGTAAGCAGGATTTTATGGGGCAGAGATGGGCGAAAAGTTAACTGAATCAAAATTATTTGCATGAGTTAAGCTATGGAGCCAAGAAGGCAACAATGTATCTGCAGATGAGTATGTGCACAGAACACAAGTCCAGTAAAAGGTTTCATGGTCAGATAAGCATAGGTGATAAAGCATATCCCCATCTAGAATTATAAAGGCTAACAGCACAAGTAAGGTTCTTGAAAAAAAAAAAAAAAAACTGTAGCAAAAATTAACTTTATAATCAAAAATTTTGCAAAGTTTCTCAAGTTTATTTTACCCAGGAATGACCCTCAATCTCATATAACATCATGAAATTAAGATTGGAACATCATGGTACCAAGAATTTATTCTGATACAAATTGTCAACCCATATAACATCTGACAAGAAACTGACTTCTCCCAAAAGTAATATTACTTGATATTTTAGCCTGTTAATTCTGTTAGCTGGATGTCTAAATTGCTAGGCCATATACATTTTTCTTCAAAAAAGTATGCATGGATAACTGATAAGGGAAGTAACCTGTCAGCTCTGAAGAAAATGTCCTAGATTCATAAAAATTTTAGTCATTCAAAAGTTAAATGCTAGATTATTTTAAAAGGAAAAACACACACAAATATAAGGCTCAGACTGTAACAACAAATAAAGGTAAACAAAAATGCAACAAAAAGATGCTATGATAGGCTTACACTTTGAAAACCAAATAATTTTCATGATTTTACAAGACAAACTATCAACTACTTCCCCTAAGGTCAAAAAACATTATTTATTTAACTTTGTTCAAGTCAAAGTTGCAGGTTAAATCTCTCCATATTTCAACAATGCAAATAGGCAGTTTCCCCACATGGGTTTCTCCTCCATTTTGTACTTAACTAAGGAACATTTATCTTTTTTCTTTTTAAATATGTTATTGATTTTTTACAGAGGGGAAGGGAGAGGGATAGAGAGAGACATCGATGAGAGAGAAACATCGATCAGCTGCCCCCTGCACACCCCTTAATGGGGATGTGCCCACAACCAAGGTACATGCCCTTGACCGGAATCAAACCCGGGACCCTTCAGTCCGAAGGCCAACGCTCTATCCACTGAGCCAAACCAGCCAGGGCAGGAACATTTATTTACCTTTAAGAATCAAAATGAATTATTGCTGCAATGTCCATAAACACATGTGAATGTTCACATTAAAAAAATGCCAAAACAGGGTTTATTATAGTAGAATGAGAGTTTCAAAGAAGAAAAAAAAAAGTTTTTCCAGAGTTTCTATAATTTTACATTACTTTTATAATCGGAAAAAGCAATGGAGACCTATCATGCCATCCCTCCCATCCTATCTTTTCTTCTACCATTTTAATCAGTCCTACCTGCATTGAGAGCAAGAGCCCTGAAATAATGCCAGGCTTCAGCCTCAGTTCTGACACTTAGTGAGACCTTGGGAAAACTAAATTCTCTATACCTCAGTTTCCACATCTGTATAATGGGAACACTGGGGAGTCCCTACTTCATGAAGCTGGTATGAGAACTGAGATACTCTACAAAAACTACTTAGGAAATATCCTGAATCATAGAATTCACTCACTACATATAACACTTATTATGTCGTATTATATGTTTTAGATCACTGCTGATAAGTTTGACTAGAAACTTAGCTGAAAGTTCTTCAAAGTAGTCATAGTGGCCAAAACCCACAGAATACTGCTTTGATATCTTACCCACCACAGAGATCAAACCTCACTTCCTGAGCGGTCTGAAAATTATTACCAACACATGTCACAACAGGAAATGGAAAGCCTACCATGACCTGGAAAACAGCCAATTTACTAACAAAATCATAACCTCAGCAACTCTGTTTCCTTGAACCTATATGTATGCAAAACCTGGTCAAATATTTACATTCCTAATGAGTAACATGATTGAAAACACACGGTACAACAATTTCCAAGTAACAATCTACGTACTAAATATTCATCTTTTTAAAATCACTTGACCCTTTTTTCAAACAAAGAATCAAAGTCTTTGGAGTTATTAGACATAGACATGTGGGGATCACATAAAGAGTATAAATATAGAATCACTATGTTGGACATCTGAAAAAAATAGGATATTGTATGTAAGCTATACCATAAAAAAAAAAAGTCTTTGAAGAGTGTGGGAGGTAGAATGTGGGAGTGGAATGAAATTTGTCCTATATTCTGCCAACCATGGCTGTTTCTATTCACCAGAGGTTATAACAGCATACTGAATTTGAGAAATTCTCTGTAGATCATACCTGTTTTTCTAGCCATTCTACGCAATCAGCAGTTTTTAGGACGAAAGTCAAAAATATATACATTAGCATTTTAACTGCTCTATGTACTCTTGAGCTACACAGTATTTTCTAGTTACAAAGGTACATAAAACTGACATCAGTTATTTCCATAAAGACCTCATCAAGAAACAAATCTTCTACATTAACTTCTGGAGATGAAAAGAAAACCCTTTCTGGGAAGATTCAAGAATCAATGACACAAGCCACAATGATGGTGCAGTAACTGAATTGCATAGAAAGTTTATAGCTCACAGAACTGAACTTTTGAATTCCCTCCTCCCCCCCCCAAAAAAATACAGTATGGTGGTCACTGTTGACTCAAAGCTAACAAATACGCATAGTGTACATGTATGTTACCTTCTATGTGCCCCAGTTTTAAAGTGCTATGCAAATAAAACCTACGCAAAATTAATTTGAGAGTCTCAGGAAGCTTGTGGTCCAAGTTCAAGATCAAAACGCCAACGTTTTACAGAGACACACAAACTGTGTCTTGATATACACATAAACCTAAACTAAAAAGAAAAACAAACCGATATTTACTCTCAATGTGGGCAAGTTTGGCAAGAGTAAATCCCACTCTCTGAGCTCAAATTTAATCTTTTTCTGGAAACGACTTCCCTTCTACTCAAAAATCCTGCGACGTTCCCTGGACGAAACAGGTGAAATCTCAGGAAATGTTCGAAGGCATACATCTAATTAGGGTGGGTTTAACATTATGCAGGTAAATCTATGATAAGATAAACCAAGATGACGGCCCTGGTACCAACGCTGACCCCAAACCCCGCGAACAGGGCAGCTCACACATTTTCACTCAGAGGATGCAACTCACCTTGCAGCTCAGAGGCATAGCAAACTCGCTGGCTGTGTCCTGCGCTGCCTGAGGGTTCTGCATCTGCTTCCCACCGAAAGCCTAGCCCAACCCCGGGAGCTCCGCCTGGTGCAGCGCCACACAACCACAACTATCGCCGCGCAAAGCACCTGGCGCTTCCTACCGACGAGGGGACGGCAATCCTGCCAGGCGGGACTTTATCTGGGTCCTCCTTCAATAACTTAAACCCGCTTGCTTCGGGCCCGAGAGTCAACCTGTTTCTCTACCCAGAATTAGAAACAAACATCTCCAACCTCACTTCCCTCTCAAGAGACTAAAACTAAACCCAACGGTCTAACTCGGCAGCGAAGTAGAATGGCTTTCAATCCATCGCACCCTCCTTCCTGCACTCGCGGCCCCGGACGGATTTTGACCACGAAAAAGGAGCTGCAAGGCTCCGGACCTGACCGGCCCCGGCCCAAGGAAGGGGAAGAAAAGCAGCAGGACTCCCGGGCGCCCGACAGGTGCGTCGGCGCGTGACGTCACCGCGTAGACGTGAACGGCCGTTCAGCGTCCGGCCGCCAGCTCCTCTCCCGGCCACGGTCGTAGCCGCGTCGGCGCCTATTGGACAATGCGGAAGTGGTGGGCGGGGCTATGAGGGGCGGGGCGCCGGGAGGAGGAGCGGGCGGGCGGGCTGGCGGGCGCTGCGGGGCGGCGCAGGCTGTGAAACCTTTCCTGCGCGTCGGCCCGCGTCACTCTGACTTTGCTGTTGGCCCAGCTGCTGACCTCGGGGAAGGATGGAGGCGGTCGCCGGGAGAGCCGTCTCCGAAGGCCGCGGACGGGCGCCTGCCCCTGCGTCCCGGCGAAGCTCCGCTTCCACGCCGGCGACGTGTCCCGGAGCTGCGCGTGAAACGCCGGCGAACGTCGGTCCCAAAACTGAAAAGCAAAGCCGCCGTGGACAAGCGCTTAATTCTCCTGTAGATCGAGAGGCATGTGGGCCTTTATGAGTTGAGACCAGCAGCCCATGCTGCCTGCGCTTGTAGGTCACAGGCAGGTAGTGCGCGGGGTCGCCTCGCCGGTTATGGGCCTGACATGCACATAAAGAAAACCGATGACCCCAATTTAGCCATTATGCCCATTATGCATTTTCAGACATAGTGCTTGCAAATTACGTATTTCGGAGAAAATATATACGAATTATGTTTTCAAGTGTAAATTCAACTTGCACATAACAACTGAATGTGATCTTGAAGGGTTTTCATCGTGGGTATTACAGGATCAGTCACCTAGATTCAAAAATTCTATGCGTCATCTATATTTGGGTGTATTTTTCCCCCCCTGAAGCATGTGAAAGTAGGATGCAGACGTTATGCTACCTTAACCCCGTGTACTTTTACATGCATCTGCTAAGACTAAAAATGTCTTCAACACAATCAGAATGTCACTATCCCCTGTGAAACTAAAGGTCCAGGTTAATCTCCTAACACTCCTAAAATATTATAGTGGTTGGACAGGCATACGGTAATAGCTGTAGGTATTGCAGTTCAAAAAGTAGTAGAAAGGAAGAGGTGATTTTGGGTTGAGGGAGTGTTGTGCATTTTTTGGGGGGTGGGGAGGGCGGGTGGGGGTTGAGAAAAGGAAATCTTTGTGATATCCTCACCCAACGGGGTTTTTATGCCTTTAGAGGCTTGAGCGCTCGCTTTTTCAGCTCATCTGTTTCCACTCGCTGATAACCTAGCAGATTCAGGTCACTCATTCACATTCACTTTCAGAGTCAGAACCACCACCAACCCATCCATCAGGTTTTTCTCAGTGTAACTTTACTTCAGAAACGCCTTTGCCCTTCCCTGTCACTAGCCTCGCATAAAATGACAGGGGTTTACGCAGTAGGTTTCCCTAACTCTGAATCTCAGGTTAGGCCACTTAAACAAGTTGGCAAAAAACACCAAAAGTTCTTGCTACCAACCCTGGAACAATGAGGTCTAGTCACCCAGTATGTACAGTAATCAGAGGGCCTTTCAAGTAATCTTTCCAGGATCAAGATATTCAGCTTCTTGCAATTAAAATAAACTACACCCACTATAATAAATATTCTAAAAACCGTTAATCTAGTTTATTTGGAAAGCCTAAAGATTAAAAGGCCTTCTAAGAACCTGCCAAAATTAGGGATTCTGTTTCTTGTTGCCAGGAAAATGTGCACTCAAAGAGAGACATTCTTTTGAGTGTAAAGCTTTGAAAATTATAGGATATCAGGTAAAAGAATTTCTTTTTTCTTTTTTTTTAATCTTGTATTGCCCTGGCTGGTGTGGCTCAGTTGTTTGAGCTAGTTCCATTCACCGGAAGGTTGCCAATTCCATTCCCAGTCAGGGTTCAGATAGGGTACCTATGGGAGGCAACCGAATAATGTTTCTCTCTCCCTCTCCCTTTCCCTCTCTACAATCAATTAAAAATTTTTTTAAAAAATAATTTTTTATAACATACAGTGCTGAGTAATACCCAGGTATTACCTGCTTCATGTTTTTTGAGAAATTACCTCCATGCATTGAGACCCTTCATATATACTACCAGATGAGCTATCCTAGAAGTCATGGAAAGAAAGGCTAAAACATCATGAGAAGCAAAGGGAAAGAAAGTTAACACAGGACAGGGTACAAATGAGATGGGAAGATTTGAATTGAAACCTGTGATTATGCAATGTTCATATGTCCTGTCTCTCTTGTTGGCACATTAGCCTTCCTGTTGATGCAATTGTAATTGGACCAGAGTTGGGGTTTGAGAAGGGGACCAAGGATGGGAGGTGCCAATGACACACTCTGACTCTACTGGAGAGATGCAGGGCAAGAATGTCTGGCCACAGCCACAGTTTGCCAAGTAACCTGCTGAGCAAGTGCAGGTTTTACACTTCTTGAGCAGGGCGTGAGGGACACAGTGTGATTGTCTCCACTGAGTGGCAGAACTAAGACCTGTGAATGTTGAATGTCTCATGTACGTTTAGTGTGTAAGAAACATGTAATGTTTAATGAATATTAGTGCTTCTTGTATGTTCAGTGCCTCATGAATAATAGGCATCACTTGGTCATTTCAGCATTTTCTATGTTCACAAGTATATGCCCTACTAACTTCATCTGTTCACTATGTCTCACAGATATTTAACTTATCCATGCTTAACACATGAGTTTTGTCGATCCTTTTTTTTTTCTTCCAGGGAAGAATTGAGTATTCTCAAACAATACAGTCCTGGGCTTCAGAGCTGGTATTATGTCCATGGTGATGATGCAGTCAAACTTCTTATGACAGCTTCATTACTTTTATCAAGGTAGATTTAGCGGAGTCGTGGTAATTCCAAGCACAATATTATTTTATTTTACTTAGAAACTGTTGAACAAGTTTCTTAGATTACTTTTTTAAGAAAACAATGTTGAAAAAGAAGCAAAAACTTTTCTAAACTAAATGGAATCTTTCACAAGAGATTTTACAGACATATATTTTCTTCTCTCACTGCAGATGAATAGCCTAATTTTGGAAAGAGGCACATAGACTCTGAGAATGAGAGACAGTAGTCACAGTCTGTTAATTATATGTGCTTTCTGTGAACCTTTTATAAATAAATCATAAATCCTTTTATGTTAGTGTACTAGTTCCTACATGGGGATTATCTCAAGGATCTTATAAGTGGGCAAGAACAAGTCTACTTATGAGTATACATTTGGATCTGTAATATTGTGCACCGTCTCATTCCTTCATGAGAACTTGTTTATTTTAAAATCACTTGTTTCTGACATGCACAACCATTTTGTCAGGAGTTCTCAACCTTTATCTATGCATCGGAACTGTCTAGGGAGCTTCAAAACAACAAAAACAAACAAAACAAAAAAACCGGGGCACTCTCAGAAAAAACGGGCCCCACTCTCAGAAATTCTGTTTTAATTGTTCCGAGTTTGGGCCTGAGTGAGCATATTTTCAGTTATTGCCAGTGAGTGAGCAGGACTCAGAACCACTACATTAGATATGGGACAATCTATTTAAACAAAGTGCTCTGCGGTAGCTTGGTGATAAAAGAGTAGGTCCCGCCCTAACCGGTTTGGCTCAGTGCATGGAGCATTGGCCTGCGGACTCAAGGGTCCCAGGTTCGATTCCGGCCAAGGGCATGTACCTTGGTTGCCAGCACATCCCCAGTAGGGAGTGTGCAGAAGGCAGTTGATCGATGTTTCTCTCTCATCGATGTTTCTAACTCTCTATCCCTCTCTCTTCCCCTCTGTGAAAAATCAATAAAATAGATTAAAAAAAAAAAAAAGAGTAGGTTCCATCTGAGGAAGAACTTTCTCTGTAATTCCCCTGGTATTTCTGTTAGAGAATCTGGTGGTGTTAAACCTCCTCTGCAACAGACTTCGGTGTTTCCGATAGTAAGGAGTGCAGCTAGATCCTTTGAATGTTTTCTTATGTGCCCTAATATAAGCACTTCCAGCAGAGTCTCATTCCCTCTCAGCAAGAGTTCCAGTGGGGTTCTTTACAGATCCTTTACTTGGAGGGGGATGGTAAAGAAAGAGTTTCCTAGGGCTGAAATAATACCCAATGAGTTTTTACAGATCCTGTGGTGGCTTTTCCCACACATTACAAAAATATATACCAGTCAACCTGATCTCCCTACTCTGTTCCTAGGACCTTAGGAGGATAGGCATTTGTATTAGTAGCCCATAAATTTAGTGGCTTGAAACAGCAAAAATTCATTCTTTTAGAGATCTTCAGGTTAGATTTCCAACGCAAATCTCACCGGCTAAAATCAAGGTGCTGGCAGAGTTGTGTTTCCTTCTAGAAGTCCTGGGGGTGAATCTGTTTCTGGGACTGTTGCAGCTTCTAGAGGCCACATCTTGGCTCATCATCCCTTTCCTCCATCATCAAATCAAGTCGCAGTGGATTGAGTTTGTTTTGTTGTTTTTTAAAAAATGTATTTTTATTGATTTCAGAGAGAAAGGGAGAGGGAGAGAGAGACGGAAACATCAATGATGAGAGAGAATCATTGATTGGCTGCCTCCAGCATGCCCCCTACTGGGGGATGGAGCCCCCAACACAGGCATGTGCTCTTGACCAGAATCAAACCCAGGACCCTTTAGTCTGCAGGTTGTGCTCTATCCATTGAGGCAAACCAGCTAGGGCTTGAGTCCTTCTCAGATCCTACCATTTTGAACTCTTACTTTTAAAGACCATTGTGATTACATTGAACTCACTTGGATAATCCAGAATCATCTCACTATTTTAAGGTCTGTTGATTAGCAACTTTAATTCCCCTCTTGCCATGTACATAACATATTTACAGATTCCAGAGATTGAGGGTGGGGGCTGGGATATCTTTGAGTGGCCATTATTATAAGTTGCATAAATTATCTTTTGACCACAGGTGTTATATGCATTTTTAAAAGCCCTCTGGTCCAGCTGGCTTGGTTCAGTGGTTGAGCTTTGACCTACGAACCAGGAGGTCGCAGTTTGATTCCTGTTCAGGGCACATGTTTTGGGCTTGATTGGCGGGCGGGGGTGGGGGGGGGGGCGGTGTGCAGGATTCTTTTTTCCCTGACCCAGTCAAGTTTCTGTAAATTTTCTTTGAAATAAAAAAAACCTAGAAGTAGGTTTGTTTCCTATAATAGCTGAAAATACATGAAAAAACAACACAGTTCTACAGAAAATCAGAGAAATGAACAAACCTGTATGAATAGATCTATTTCATGTGTTTGTGAGTTTCAGAAAAAAGAACTTAAGACTTTACTGCTTATGTTTCATATACATTGACAAGAAGGAGTGAAAGGGATTAAGATGTTCTACTAGGAAAATGGTGCTATGATTCCAGTCTGGAATTTCCTCCTGATTCTGCCAGCATCATGGAAATAGTTGAAAATGACCTTTCCTTGTTCTTTGCCTTTTTCCCTGAGAAAGAATGTGAAATTATATTGAATAGATTTGTACTCCTGATTACATTTGAAACCTTTGACATTGCAAATAATCTTCCAGGTTCATGTGATTCTTTCCTAGAAAACTTCTCTCTGAGCCTCATTGGAACTTGATAGACTTATAGTCCTTTCAACCAAGTACATCATCAATTCAGGCTCATGAGGTGACACCTTTTTCAGGCTCTGTACAGCTAAGGACTCAATGTTTTGCTTTATCCTTCCTAAAAATAGGTTATGAACTATCTCTCTCTTTAGATAGCTGACTCTTCCATGAGCTCTTGCAGGTGACCCAACCTAGAAAGCCAGAAACTGAAGAACTAGGTAACTACTTTATCTTTGCATAATTACCTGATTAAGATCCAAGCTACAGTTCAAATCCAACCTATATATAGCTAATGATTAGTTCAAACTACATAAAGTTAGAGTAGGCTTTCAGGAATTGGCTTAAAATCGAAGATTTTAGAATGTAGAGAGATAGAGTCCTAAATGTAAAGACACTTTTTTTCTTTTTTGTATGTATTACATGTCTACAAGAGATCTGGATTTTAGAGCATGCATTTTCTCATGTTTACAGTGTAAAGACTTCTTCAATTGCAAAAGATTGCTTGTATGTCAGGATAGTTTGATAAAATACAAACACCTACACAAACATGTGGTCTTTTAATAACTTCACAAAGGGAAAATATTCAATTGTAAATCGACCACCAACTATTTGCTTAAATTTTTTATCCTCACCCTGACCAGTTTGGCTCGGTGGATAGAGCGTCAGCCTATGGACTGAAAGGTCCCAGGCTCGATTCCGGTCAAGGGCATGTATGTACCTTGGTTGCCGGCACATCCCCAGTAGGAAGTGTGCAGGAGGCAGCTGATCATTGTTCATTGATGTTTCTAACTCTCTATTCGTCTCCCATCCTCTCTGTAAAAAATCAATAAAATATATTTTATTTTTATTTTTTTAATTAGTTATCTATTTAATTTAAATCAATAATTCTTTTCCCCCTTTTTTTAATTACATAAGGTATTACAAAGATTAGTAAAAATATCTCTTTTTTCCCCTGCCCTTACCCCAGCCTCCCCAACCCCCCAGTGATTTGTGTCCATTGGTTATGCTTAAATGCATGCATAAAAGTCCTTTGGTTGATCTACTGCCCCTCCAACCCCTCCCCATCCTTGTTGCTTTAATTTGACAGATTGTTTGATGCTGTTCTGCCTCTGGATCCACTTTTATTCACCAGTTTATAATGGTTATTATTATCCATAGATGAGTGAAGACATGTGGCATTTTTCCTTCATTGACTGGCTTATTTCACTTAGCATTATGCTGTCCAGTTCCATCCATGCTGCTGCAAATGCTAAGAACTCCTTCCTTTTCACAGCAGCATAGTATTCCATTGTGTAGATGTACCACAGTTTTTTAATCCATTCATCTGCTGATGGACACTTAGGCTGATTCCAAATCTTAGCTATTTGTTTCATCTTGCTGCCTGCTTTCTGGAAAGAAGGAATAACAATACCTATATGTCTTGAATATGCCTATCCATATAATTTGCATAGTGTTCAATCCATTATGAATAAAGAACAATATATTTCTGTAAAATCTCTAGTAGAACACGTTAGTTATACAGCTAGTCCCTTTCCACTTGTGATAGTATAAAGCACTATTAATAAAGATTTAAGGAATTTCTATTTATTTTCTACCAGAAAAGAGGTCCAAAAGTATAACTTTAACCGTCTTTAATATATAAGAATATAAATAATTATTAAAAATTTAAAAATTATTTTAGTGTTGGCATTTCTTTTTCAGAATAGAAAATATTGTTATAGTATTTCTTGATTATTAAAACACACTTTTTCTTTTTTTTTTTTTAATTTATTTTAGAGAGAGGGAGGGAAAGAGAGAAACATCAATCAGTTGCTTCCCATGTGTTCCCGGACCGGGGATCAGACCACCACCTTTCAGTGTATGGGACAATGCTCCAACCAACTGAGCCACACTAGTCAGGGCACTTTTTCTTTTTTTAATTGACAAAATGATAAATGAAAGAGAAATCCATAAGTAGATAAAAATACAAATAATAAACTTAGTATATGATAAAGTTTACATTTCAAACTAATGGAAAAGGAAATCACATATAATAAATGGTTCCTGTATAACTAGCTTTTCTCCATAAGAATACAAAGCTAGTTTCTCTATGTTAATTATATACAAAAATAAATTTCATATGTATTGAACTTACTGAACAAAGGACAAGAACATTAAGATTATTTAGATGGCTTTGAGGGTGAAAGAAAATTTTCTTGGCAAAATGAGAAACCTAAAAGAGAGGAGAGAGAGAGAGAGAGAGAGAGAGAGAGAGAGAGAGAGAGAGAGAGAGACTGCCAGATTTGATCAAATACAAATTTACAAATTTTTATATGGCCAAAGATACCATAAAAAGTATCCAAATGTCAGTGAGAGACTGTCAGAAGATATTTGTTTCACAATATGACAAAGGGTTCACTTCTATATTTTACAAATAGCACCTACAAATTGATTTTTTTTTAAAAGATAAATAGAAAAGGGGCAAGGGATATAAAAGGCAGACACAGGAAAAATTCCAAGTTTTTGCAAAATTAAGAGAGAAACATTCAATGGTGGTGGAAATAGGCTATTGGAAGTTTGAATTTCTTAAACTTTTGAAAAGTAATCCAGGACGTAGAAAAGATAAGTCTACAAACTAGGCCAATATTGATCCCTCCCCTTCTTGTCAATCTTATCTGGCCTTGAACCTGGTTTTCACCGAGAATAAGGCAGAAGCGACCGTGGCCTAATCTTTAAAAAACTGGCACCTTTACCCTGGCTGGGTGGCTCACTTGTTGAGAGCATCATTCTGTGCACCAAAAGGTTGTAGGTTCAATTTCCAGTTAGAACACATACCTAGGTTAGGGGTTCAGTCCCTGGTAGGGATGCATGTGGGAGATAACCAATAATGCTTTTTCTCCCACATTCCCATGTCTCTCTCTCTCTCTCTCTAAAAGAAAATTATATATATATAATCTCACATATTCTTGGGTGAGGATTTAAAAAAAGACTGGCACCTTCTATTTTTTTCTTTATATGAAGCAAGACTGGTACCTTCTATTTTTTCCTAATGTGAAGCCAGCTTTCATGAAAGAGATATGACTATCCCAAGACCATAATGTGACAACCCAAGCTACCCACGTGGAGAAAGCAAGAGCTGAGGAGTACCAAGGCACCAGACATGTGATGGAATCTTCTCAGGCCCTCCAGTTCAGCATGGTTGCCCACTGAATGAAGCTGAGTGAGCTCAGCCAACAAAACCCTGCCTTATTTCCTGGCCACAAAATTGTGAGGAAATAATAAGTCATTGTTGTGGTAGGCCACTAAGTTTTATGGTGGTTTGTTACATAGCAATATACAACCAAAGCACAGGAGTATCTATTAAAGTAAAAGAAAAGAAAGAAAAAGCATACTTTTTGACCCAGCAATCCTATTTAATAGATTTGGGTACATCCATATCATGGAATGTTGATACCATTAACAAGAATTAGTTGGAGAGAAACAAGATGG
>PVJC01030377.1:0-21312 GCA_004026665.1 Murina feae | reverse complement strand
AAATTTTAGCTATGGTAAATTGTGCTGCCATGAACATAGCATCACCTATTTCTTGATACTCTATCTTAATTGCCCAGTCTGATTTTTACACAGTAGCATTTCCAAATACTTGATCTTCATAATTCTCATTTAGCTAAATTTCCATTTGTCCATGAAGTTTCTACCCTTGGTGATTTTATATCCAGGAAATTACATTTAAATGCAGAGTGGATCTCATGAGCAGGCTTTCCATCTAGAACTCTAGAACTAAGTTCTTTAACATCCCCTTTCCTGAGGTTCTTCCATAACAATATTTGCATAGTCCACCAATAGGTTGGGTGACAAGCACTGGGTACTGGAATACCATGGTGAGTACAACATAACCCATTCCTCCAGGAGCTGCCAGCTAAATGGGTTTATCTTATTTACCCATTAATCTTACTGATCCAGTTGACTTCTCCCTTTATACCAGAATTTACTTTTCTGAAGAAAAAGCTACTGTTCAGTGACTAAAATAGGAAACATGATGGAAATATAAGTGTAACTGTGCAAGATGGATAAGATAGGCAGCATGTCTCAGGATACAAAACCCTGATTTTTGAAATCTGCCCTTCATTAGTTCTCACTAGAAGGATTTCCAGTGGTAAAATGCTAGTACATTACTAATAACAAATGCTAACCCTGCCAGGAACTTCTGGGAATTTAAACTCTCTTTTAATCACTACCAAAAGTAGAAAAAAAAATCTGTTTAGAAAAGGCTTGATTAATTTCAGTGTTCTAATTACAATTGTGGTCAAATGCAATATTATTACTGGGTATTCAGAAGGTTTGGTGAAAACTCTAGTGGTTTCTTTGTGTTCTTGATTTGCTCAAAAGTCTATATATCACAAGCTTCTTGAGGAGAAGTAGACAAGATAAATTTTGCCCACAGATCTATCACAGTGTGCAGTCCATAGTAAGACCTCAGTAAGAAATCATTTATGAGGTGATGGTGTATTTTCAGCCAAAAAGTAAACTACAGGAGACCTGTTGGTTCCAAGGATATGCTAATTAAAAAGCATAGATAACCAACACCTAAGAAATTACATGTTTCACTAATAGAAAAAAAAAGTGTACATATCCTCAAACACCAAAGCTGAATTTGTTAGTCTTTCTATTCTTTGGCAGTTGAGTCAATAAAACATTATAATTCAATGTCCTCAATTGAATGGCATAGACATGAGGCTGGACATAATTTCTTCTCTTCATTGGTCTATTGTTATTCTTTCTGTGAATTATCTGTGTTCTTATATATGTGCTTTTTTATATTATTTATTTTTTAGATAGAATGGAGGGGAGAAGAGGGGAAAAGAGAGAGAGAAACATCAATGTGAGAGAGACACATCGATTGGTTGCCTCTATTCTCAACCCAACTTGGGTGGGAATCAAGTCTGCAATGGAAGTACGTGCCCTGACCAGGAATCAAACCTGCCACCCTCTGGTGTTCAGGCCATCACTTTAACCACTGAGCAAAATTATCCAGGGCTCTTGTACTAGTATATGTTCTAAATAATATACTTACATTTGGCTTACTTGCAAATATTTTTGTAAAATTAGTGGGTATATCTTTATTTTGGCTTTTTTGTCTCAGGGCTTACAAATATAGAATTTAGTTAGAAGATAATACATGTGTAAAATGGAATATTATACAGTCATTAAAATGATGGTGGTATAGCTTTCTATTTATGAATATGAGTACATATTCATTACGCATTGCTGAGTTTACATAAAAACAGGGTAAAGACTGGCTTTTGCTTTATATAAAATATATTAACATATGGACAAGTGCTCAAAGAACAACATTCTCTAGATTTTTTGGGTTTTTTTTCCAAAAAGGAATTCCAGTATCATAAATTATAGATATACTGCATATTAACAGTTTCTTAGTGATTCTCATAGCATAATTCAGGTATTAAAGATCCTGAGGAGGTCTACAATAGAGAAACAAGCTTAACCTTCCTTAATCTAGCATTTATACCTAAACTCTTCTCATTAAAAAAATAACATATATACAGAAGACCAAGAGACATATTTAAAAAAAAGACTCAAAGTCACTAATCATCTGAGAGATGCAAATCAAAACGACAATGAGGTACCATCTCACACCTGTCAGGATGGGTATCATCAACAAATCAACAAACAGAGAAGTGCTGGCCAGGATGTGGAGAAAAAGGAGTCCTCATGCACTGCTGGTGGGAATGCAGACTGGTGCAGCCACTGTGAGTTTCCCAGTGTGGAGTTTCCCAGAGAAATTAAAAATGGAACTGCCATTACACCCGGTGATCCCACTTCTAGAAATATATCTTAAGTAACTGGTAACTGGATCAGCGAGCTGAGGTTTTTTTCTTTTCCTGGGGTCATGTCTCGTGATGCTGAAGAATGAGCTCTGCAGACCAGAAGATTTAAGCAACAGTGTGGAAAATTTATTGCAAGCAGATTCAGACTCCCCGCATGGGGAGGGGCCCAATAATAGGCTGCCCATGTAGCCTTGTAGTCCAGGGATGTATGTTTGCTACAAGCCTGCTTCTACTGGTATATCTATCCATGCCATCACCTGATTGATTCCCTCAGTTGTTCTTGCCCAGCAATGGACCCGAACTTTCTCTGTTCCTATCTTGAACTTTCTGTTATGTGTCAGTACACCTTATTGTTGCAGACGCTCCCTAGTTTCACATGCCACCTGCTTTGAGTCCAGAAACATTTTATTATTCCTATATGGTTGGTTCCTGTGATTAGGCTAGATCAAACTGGCCTGTCTCCCCCTGCCTGTGTTCTACCTGTCTTTGTTTCCCACTGGACCCCTGCCTGTGTGTTTGCATGTCAAGTGAACCTTCTCAGAACCAGAAACACCAATCAGAAAGAATCCTACATAATAAAAGAGAAACATGCAAATTAACCGTCCCTCCACTACACTCAAACCATGCCCACAAGCCATGCCCACAAGGCTATCATGAGCGAGTATGCAAATTAACCCAACTAAGATGGTGGCAGCCATGGAGCTGGAGTGAGCAGGAGGCTTGGGTTGCCCCCGGTGATGGAGGAAGCCAAGCTTCCCACCTGCCCTGGCTGGCCCTCAGCTCTGTTCAAAGCTATAAAGTTTCAATTATAGAAGATAAATAAATCCCAGAAAACGAAAAAAAGAAAAGAAAGGAGAGGATGGAAGCTTGGGTCACTGGGGGGTGGGGTGAGCCTGAAAACAGCCATCGGTCCCTCATGCAGGCTGTCCAGGCACCTCAGCAGGACCCCCACCCTGATCTGGGATACCCTTCAGGGCAAACCAGCCAGCCCCCATCCAAGCACCAGGCCTCTATCCTATATAATAAAAGGGTAATATGCAAATTGACCCTAACAGCAGTACAACTGGGAATAACTTGTCACTATGACACACACTGACCACCAGGGGGCAGATGCTCAATGCAGGAGCTTCCCCCTAGTGGTCAGTGAGCTCCCACAGGGGGAGCTCTGCTCAGCCACAAGCCAGGCTGATGGCTGCCAGCACAGCGGTGGTAGTGGGAGCCTCTCCCATCTCCTCAGCAGCACTAAGGATGTCCAACTGCAGCTTAGGCCTGCTCCCTGCTGGCAAGTGGACATCCCCTGAGGGCTTCCTGGCTGCCAGAGGGATGTCTGACTCCCAGCTTAAGCCTGATGCCCTGAGGATTGGGCCTAAGCCAGCAGGTGGACATCCCCTGAGTGGTCCCAGACTGTAAGAAGGCACAGGCTGGGTGGGCTGAGGGACCCCCCTGAACGCACAAAGTTTTGTGCACTGAGCCTCTAGTATAGTATATGCACCTCTATGTTCACAGCAGCACAATTTACAATAGCTAAGGTTTGGAAACAGCCCAAGTGCCCATCAGCAGAGGAGTGGATAAAGTGGTTGTGGTACATTTACACAATGGAATACTAAGCAGCTATAAAAAAGAAAGAACTCTTACCATTTTCAACAGCATAGATGGATCTGTAGAGCATTATGCTAAGCAAATAAGCCAGTCAGAGAAAGATAGGTATCACAGAAGTCCAATGAACAAAAAAAATTGAGGAATAAAATAGAACTAGAAACATAAAGCATGGAACAGACTGATAAATTCAGAAGGAAGGCGGGGTTGGGAAGTGATTAACCAGGGAACTTATATGCATACATGCAGCGCCCATGGGCACACACAGTAGTGTGATCAAGGCCTGGGAGGGGTGGTACCAGGTGGAGGGATCAATGGGGAAAAAAACAACAGCAAAGGGGACATCTGTAACACTTTCAACATAAAGATATCTTTAAAATTTATATTTTTATATAAATTTATATTTATTTATAAAAATAAATAAAATATCAGAAAACATTATAATAATATATAATCCTATGCAGGGTTGAATGGAGCAAAATTTGAGAACTCAAGCATGGAAAACCATTTGGAAAAATATTCACCAAAATAGTAAGGATGCTTATCTCTGGGTACTGGCATTTAGGTAACTTTTATTTTGTTTTAATATTTTTCTATAATATCAAGAATTTTTACAGATATTATTTTACAGTTTGAATAGGTAATATAATCTTTTTCATTTTGAAAGAAAAAGAAAAGGTTTAAAAGAAACCCAAATTTAGGACTTTTAACAATAAATAAATCAACATCAGTTTAACTGACTTGTCACCAAAATGTTAATGACATTTGTTTTGTAAACAAACATACTGTTCACATTAACTAGAAATGTTTTCCCAATCACATGTGGGAACTTGGGCTGATTCTATCCTACTTGTTTCTCAAATACTAGAGAATATGCATTTCTGTACAGATACATTCGACTAGAGATTTCCCAGCAAAGAACACCCGTTGTGTTCCACTGGGCAAGGGAATAGAGGGAGGTTCAGAGATGAGAAAGGCATAAATGGACAGACAGCTGGGAAGGTTAGTATTATTATAGTCCAGCATCCCCACCCCCACCCCCACTCTACCCTCAGCTGATGCTCAGCATCTGCTCTCATCTTTAAAGACTGTGTTTCTGTAAAAATAATGGTGCTGTCGTACAGTTCTGTGGCACATGACAACATTTCAGTCAATGGCACAGCCCACACACAACAGTGGTTCCATAAGACTATATGGAACTAAAAATTCCTATAGCCTAGTGCCATCATAGCCATCATAAAGTCACATGTTTGTGATGATGCTGGTGTGAACAAACCTGCTTTTCTAGTCTTATAAGAGTGTAGCACATACAATATACTTGATAATAATAATAAATGCCTATGTTATTGGTTTATGTATTTACTATATGATACTTTTCATCATTATTTAGAGTACTAGGGGCCCGGTGCACAAAAATTTGTGCACTCGGGAGGTCCATCAGCCTGACCTGTGCCCTCTCACAGTCTGGGACCTCTCTGGGGATGTTCACCTGCTTGTGTGCCTGGTCAGCCTGGGTGAGGGGCTGATGGCTGTTTGCAGGCTGGCCAAGCCCCCCAGTGTGGATCCTCACCCCACTGGGGTGTGGCCAGCCTGGGTGATGGGCTGAGGGCCGTTTTCAGGCTGCCCACAGTCCTTTCAGGTTTTGGGTCCCTACTGGGGTACCTGGCCAGCCTGGGTGAGGGGCTGATGGCTGTTTGCAGGCTGGCCAACCCCCCCAGTGTGGATCCTCACCCCATTGGGGTGTGGCCAGCCTGGGTGACGGGCTGAGGGGTGCTTTCAGGCTGCCCACAGCTCCCATTGACCCAATGTCCCAGCAAGGCTGGCTGGAAGCAGATTTCTGGGGTTTGTTTATCTTCTGTAATTGATACACTGTTTCTTTAAGCTGGGGCCTAGGCAAGTAACGAAGCCTCCTCTCTGCTTCAGCTCTGAAACAATGATTTCCTTAGAAGTCAGGCCTGGCCTACTGTTTGCTTCAGCTCCCGAGGCTTCTATCATTGAGACATTGTTGCAAATATGTTGTTCCCTGGAGTGGAGAGAAGCCCAGGTGGCCTGCAAACAGTTTTACTCCTGCTGCAACGAAAACTGCCTGTTTACTCATCTCCCTGAGTGCCGGCCTCCATGTTGGCTGGGTTAATTTGCATACAGTCACTCTGATTGGCTGGTGGGCATGGCTTAGGCATCCAGAAGGGATGGTCAATTTGCATATTATGCTTTTATTATATAGGGTATTTTTCCACTTATTAAAAAAACATTTTCTGTAAAACAGTATGCCATATTATGCCAGAGCACTCTCATATATCTTTTTTATTACAACTCTTGAATGCATTATTTTCTCTTGTGCTTTGAAGTAATCTCGTGCTCTTTTGTACAGTAACATGCTGTACATGTTAGTAGCCTAGGAGCTACGAGCTATACCATAAAGCTTAAGTGTTTAGTAGGCAATGCCATCTAAGTTTTCATAAGTGCATTCTATGATGTTTATACAGCAAAAGATATTCCTGATGTTAAGAGGATCATGACTGTAGTAGCAGTGTTGTTTCAAAACGGGAAGAAAGGCCCAGCTGGTGTGACTTAGTAGTTGAGCATTGACCTATGAACTAGGAGGTCAGGGCACATGCCCGGGTTGTGGGCTCGATCCCCAGTGGGGGCATGAAGGAAGCACCCAGTTAATAATTCTCTCTCATCACTGATGTTTCTATCTCTCGTTCCCTCTCTAAAATCAATAAAAATATATTTAGTTCTTTTAAAAGACAGGAAGAAAGTAGAGATATTATTCAAGAAAAAAAATGTGTCTGATTTCTTTAAAATAAAACCATCTCGCCATTTTTATTTACATAAACATTTTTTCCAAGTATTTGCTGAAAGTACCTATAAAATTTTTTTCTAAAACAAGCTTCAACTTGGGTAAAAATGCAGCTGAGCCTGAATAACCTGAGGTTTTGGGGAGAACATCTCTTCATCAACATCTGTGAACAAAACCAGAGGCAGAAATTTTGCAAGAGATTTGCTCAGATGGTGGCACTTATGGGCATTGACTTTTTGGGCAAGCAGCAACTTGGAAGGAGCAATGCTGATTCCAACAAAAATGTCTTATTAAAAGCATAGGCAAATTACAAATGATATTCATATCAGAAAGAGTGCTGCCAACAGCCTTAGGGGCAAGAAAAACTTAAGAGGAGGGTGGCACCACAGTCTCGTGACTCAAGCTTAGTCAAAGTGTTATGTCGGAGTCTTTCAAGGTTACTTAAAAAAAATAGTCTAAACATCTGGGAGGGACAATTGGTTCTGGACATAGAAATTACTAGAGCTAAAATTGCAAATAAAAATAAGCTTCCACTTAAAGAAAGCCTAATAAATCAGGAGCCCATTGTTACCCAAGAAAGAACGGTCAGCGGTAATCCCAGTAACCACTCCACGTCCCTGGCACAATCCGTAGGTACAATAACTAATTTTCAACCACATGGTTGAATGTGCCAGCTCAGCCAGCAGAGACTAACTAACACAAAGCTGAGGAGATCATGCTATTCAACAGTGACGGACTTCTAATCCAGATTAGGGAATGGAATTCAGGCAGAATTTATGTTTACGTCATGCTATGCAAGACAACTTATATGTTCTGAAAACCCAATCTGCGTCAGACGGCTGCATCTGTCTCATTTTTTCCATGGGAAGGGAAAGTAATTTGTGTAAGAAAGACAACCTATCATAAGAAGCCTTCCTAGATTTCTCTAGAAGTTATTAATCTCTCCCTTCACTTTAACACGTTCTTGGTATTTCTGCTTGTATTTGAGAACACAGATCTAATTTTTCATATTTCTGTCCTTCCACATATCTTCTTAACAGTGAAAATAGAGGCAAACGTGGAGCATCATTAATCAAAAAACAACGTTACTTAAATTGTTCTTCCCAACTCTAGTCACCTCATCTATTTAGAGCTGTGCCTGCCACGTAATGGACACTCAGGAAAGATGACTTAAATACAACTAAATGGAAAGTCCCACTTTGCATGTATATTTTTCTGCTTTTTTTTTTTTTTAGATTGTAGCCAATACTTCTAACATGTTTGATTAGCACTGAATTATAAATATTTTTCAGCTTGATGAGATTTGAGCAGCATCAAGTAATAGTAAGAGCCAACACTTACATTATACTAACAGTTTAGTAGTTATTACTCATTAATCCTCAGAAAAATCAAACAAACTGGACATTTTTATTATCATCATTTTACAACAGACACTGAGACACAAGGAGTTAAGTAATAGGCTTGTAGCTATATTAACCAGTAAGTGACAGAATCTGAATTTGAACTCAGGCAGTTTGGCCAAATGGGTTTTGCCTGCAGAGCATCCTCCTGCATTTTTGGCTTAACTGCTTCTTTTACAAATAGATTCAGGGAGAACCCCAAAGTCGGAGAACAGGGTATGCACTCCTGAGCCAAAGTCAATGCCCTTGTTTTCAAATTTGGATACAATCTAAGCAGATGCCTGCTACTAGACAGATTCTCAGAGATGGACCACAATATTGATTCATAAACTTCCCAAAGAAGAGACTTAACAGTTCAGAGGAATGTATGATAGCCCTCACCGGCAAGTCCTTCTTTTCACCCATCTGGCCACTGCTCCCCCGTTGCTTCTACTGCACACCGAGGTCAGCACCCTCTTCAGAGCAGCCTTCTATGGAGAGCCCCATGGGAACAGAGGAAGCAGCCCCGAATCAGGCATCAGGGTGTCTGAGTTTCAGTCCTGACTCTTCACTAATCAGCTTTGCAAATTTACAGAGTATATTTCATCTCTTGCGGTGTGATTTCGTACCTGGAAATTAAATGAATCAGATAGATTATTTTTAAAAACCCTTCTAGCACACAGTATAATTGCTGGACAAAGGTTTGCTACACTAAATAAACTTCTGGCAAGACATTCAGTGTCTTAATATTCTCTTTTTACACATTCTTGAGTGTCTTCTTTCAACCATTGATTATGATGTCTCTGATTTCAAGCTGGGGACTGACAAGAGAGAAGGACCACAAGTGCCCCTGGGAATCACTCAACTTTCCCAGTTGCATTCATGACATCAATAAGAATCCAGCCCCTCATCTCAAAAAAATAATTGCGAATAATTCTACTAATAATAATCGTATTCAAATGTGACTCAAGCTTAGTCAAAGTGTCATGTCAGAGTCTTTCAAGGTTACTAAAAAAAAAAAAAAAAACACTAAACATCTGGGAGGGAAAATTGGTTCTTGACAAAGAAAATATTAGAGTTAAAATTGAAAACAAAAATAAGCTTCCACTTGAAGAAAACCTAAAAAATGGTGTTTGCTCAGCCATAAATTCTTTAGAAGTTTTGGAGACTAAACTGGTATCTGAGGTCATCTGAACTGTAGCTATCCCCTACCTCTTCTAAAGTCCTGGGGATAAGTGCCCAGCTGGCACAGTGTGGGTCTCATGCCCACATACTGAATATATTCAGGTCAAATAGAAAGATCGGACCGCCTTTGGCTATTATAGTAAGAGGGGGAAACTGAGACCATTGACACTGAGCCACATATGATAGTCATTCCCCACAAAGAATTTCAGGTTCTACTGCAAAAGGAAAGGAATAGTGGGGTACCGAACCACACAAAAATGAGCACTAAAAATAATAATGCGTACCTCCTTCCAACTTTTCTTTAGCAAAGTCACAGAGTGATTTTTCCTTTGCTATTCTGATGTAATGTGACTGGCATATTGTGGCCGGATTTCATAGATTACAATCTTCCTGCTGAACCTGAGGATAAGATGTTTGGCTGCACTGAAATACTTTTTGTGAAGAAGCCAGCATAGCCCTTTAGTTCATTGTTTCCAGGCTTTCCTTATAAAATACCCATTTGGAATTTCACACTCACATTAGTATATTAAAATCTGTGTATCATTCTGAAAAAAATGAACCTTTTTCGCACTGTTTAATCCAAACTTATTTAACCATGGAAAAAATATTTTATTTTTTTCACTTTTATTGAGAAATAATTGATATAGACCACTGTATAAGTTTAAGGCATACAGCATGATGGTTTGATTAACATATACTGTGGAATGATTACCACAATAGGCACAGCTAACATTCATCTTCTCATATAAATACAATAAAAAAAGAAAAAAATTTATTTTTAGGATGAGAACTCTTATAATTTACTCTCTTAATAACACTCCTATATAGTATACAGCAGTGTCAGCTCCAGTCATCATGTTGTACATTACATCCTTAGTATTTATAACTTATAACTGGCAGTTTATACCTTTTGATCACTTTTCTCCAATTCCTCCTTCCTATTCCCTTAACCTCTGGTAACCATAAGTCTGATATCTTCTATACAAGTTTGAAGAGGGTTTTTTGTTGCTTATTTTTTGTTGTTGTTGTTGTTTGTTGTGTGTTTTTTGATTTGGGGGTTGTTTTTTTTGTTTGTTTGTTTGTTTGTTTTTGGGTTTTTTTAGATTCTATATGTAAGTGAGATCATACAGTATTTGACTTATTTCCCTTAACATAATTCCTTCAAGGACCATCCATTTTGTAAAGATGGTAACATTCCCTCATTTTTAATGGCTGAATAATATTCCATTGGGTAGATGATAGATAGATGACAGATAGATAGATAGATAGATAGATAGATAGATAGATGATAGATAATAGATAGATCTCACAACTTCTTCATCCATTCACCCATTAATGGACACAGGTTGGTTCTAAATCTTGGCTATCCTATATAATAAAAGCATAATATGCAAATTGACTGAACAGTGGAATGACCAGTGCAGGGGGGAGGGGGAGGGCAGCAAGCAGGCAGCACCAGGCCAGCCAAGGCATATGCCAGCGGGCAGAGGGAGGGAATGGTGATGGGGGGAGGGGCAGTGACCAGCAGTGGTGGAGGGGTGATGTGGGGGGACTAGCACCATCCTCTGATCACTGGTCTAGTCACTTCCCATAGACGGAGGCAGGGCAGCAGCAGTGGCAGGGTGATGGGGGTGGTACTGTCCCCTGATCAGCTGGCCCAGTCAACTCTTGCAGAGGGAGGCCAGGCTATGGCTTACATAAGGAGCAGGCCTAAGCTGTTAGTAGGACATCACCTAAGGACTTCCAGACTATGAAAGGGCACAGACTAAGCTGATGGACACCCTTCCTCCCCCAAGCACGAATTTTCATGTACCAGGCCTCTATCTAATCTAATAAAAGAGTAATATGCAAATTAACCATCACTCCGAGACACCTAAGCCATGCCCACCAGCCAAGCCATGCCCACTAGCCAATCAGAGAGGCTGTATGCAAATTAACCCAGCTAAGATGGCGGCCGGCAGCCACGGAGCTAGAGCAAACAGGAGGCTTCTGTTTGGAAGAAACTGCCTGCCTCGGAGGGCTCAAAGCAACAAAGTTTCAATTATAGAAGCCATGGAGCTGAAGCAAGGCAACAACGTTTCAATTATAGAATATAAATAAAGCTCAGAAACCTGCTTCCAGCCAGCCTTGCTGGGACCTTGGGTCAATGGGAGCTGTGGCCAGACTGCAAGCAGCCATCAGCCCCTCACCCAGGCTGCCCAGGCACCCCAGCAGGTGGACATCCCCTGAGGAGTCCCAGACTGTGAGAGGACACAGGCCGGGCTGAGGGACCCTCCCCCACACCCCGAGTGCACAAATTTTTGTGCACCGGGCCCCTAGTTTATAAATAATGCTTCTATGCACTTGAGACTGCAGAGATCTCTTAGAGTTAATGTTTCCATTTTCTTCAAATAATACCCAGAAGTAGGATTGCTGGTTTATACAGTAGTTGTATTTTTAGTTTTTGAGGAACCTCTGTATTGTTCCTATAGTGGCTGCACCAGTTTATACTCCCATCAATGGTGCACAAGGACTCTTTTTTCTCCACATCCTCACCTACTCTTGTTATTTCTTGTCTTTAACAGTAGCCTGTGTGGTGCTATCCCATTGAGGTTTTGAGTTACATTTCCTTAATAATTGGTAAAGCTGAGCATCTTTTCATGTACTTGGTCATTGGTATGTCTTTTTTGGACATATAGTTCTACATAGCAGACTCTTCCTGTTCCTAGAACAATATCATTTTAAAGGAATATTTAACAGGGTATATACATATCAGAATCATTTGTGAAAATTTTTTCAAGCTATATGTATATGTAGCATTCCCAACTCCAGTTCATGGGAGGACAGAAGAAGAGAAGTAAGGGATACCTATTATTTCTTTAAGTCTCCAGAAGTGACACTCATTCCTAGTTGGAAATAGATAACCTAGAGGAAGATAAGCATCTCCCAGAACCCAGCATGAACCAGTGCCCTCAATTGATATGTAGGAAATATTAGCCTTTTGCTCTTTATCATTTAAAACACAGATTAATAACTAGGTAATAATTAACAATCTGTATATGCTAGAAGTTTATATTAGAGGGTATAGCAAAATAAAACTATTTTCTAGATAATATATGGCCACAAAAGAAAGAAACCTGCAGTAAAATATAACATAGTAAAATTGGGTTGCCATTTCTCATTTAAAAGCTTAACAATTAAAACTTTAAGTTGACCCACTCAGTTTGCTTTCCTCCCAACTGCAGAATATTAGACAGAATTCTTAGGATTTTGTGGATTCATTGGTATGGCTCCTGGGGAGTGTTGTGGGTTTAGAAGTCCTGCCATTCCAGAGTCATGTTTCTTTCTTTAAATGTAATTCTTTGGAGACTGAGCTTTGTCCCTTTCTGGTTTTGATTGCTGCTGTGGATTTCCCCCCCTAGATTTTGCTTGCTTGTTGTTGTTTATTTCATTATGAATTAGAGCAGGGAGATTCTACAAGGCAGCCTCACTTCTTATCCAGAAATTTTCTCTTAAGTTTTGTAATTATGTTTATGAAATTATAATAATTTAACTTTATGTTAATTAGTTCTTTCTATCTCAATTACTTTGCTGAAATATATGGCAGGACTTCCTATATTTATCTACATTGGAGGCCATAGCACTCTCATTTTGAGAAAGAAAAGACATGAAACTAGAAATATGAGTCTCATTTTTAAAACAGAATTAGTTTTAATTTTTAAAAAACTGTGAAGTCACTCACCTACTATATTGTATGAACCTCCACTTTGCTGGTGAGAGAAGCTAGAGGCTACAGAACAGTAATGACCAAGAGAGCTAATCTGAGGACTATTTTCTAATTATACTCCAGTGTTGCTGATGCTGTTCTCTGTTGTGTTTTCCACTACTAAGTGTAAAGAAATAATAATCCTATTGCTATTAAATTATTTATTTAATATAAAACCTGGTTTTTAAATTTCTCCATGCTTTTATGAATATAAAAAGTCATAAAATGTGGTCTTTATGTGATTGTGGTAATTCAAAAACGGGTGACAAAAAAAAATGTAATGTTTAATCTTTAATTTTACTCTCCAAAGTTATACCCTTGCTTCCACCAGTTCCACTGCACACTATCATGGTAGTTCGGTGTTTGAAACAGCAGCGCTCTATCTCTGCTCTGACATATTTAAAACAAAAATTGTTTCTAAAGTCTCAAATCCTGTAACTCAAAACTTTGCTTATTCTCCAACAAGTTCAACTTGTAAAAAAAATTGTTATTAGACTATTAATCTTAGTTTTCTTCTCCTTTCACCTTTATCTTAACTTCTTGTCTCTTTACTTATGCTTTTTCCCTTTTATCTGAACTCAATAACTGTGATTTTCTGCTCCTTTTTCATAGTGGTCAGGTCATTATGTACCCTACCAAGGGTGCCAAAGAGCATATAAAACGTTTCTCTGACTTCCAAGGTAAATCATTTGGTGCGGTAAGCTGCAAGTGGTGTCCTTCCTCCACTCTCCTCTTGTATTTCTATTGGCCCTGTGTGAGTTTTGTTCTGCGTTCTTCTCCTCCAGAAAGGAGATCCCTATAAAGACCTGGTGTTTCCAAAAGACTAGGGAAATAGCAGCTCCTTGGCCCTGCTTCTTCTTCAGTTGGATTCCAGTCAAAATTCCATCTAAGACTCGCTGTTACCATGTGCAGTTTCTTTTTTTTAAATATATATATATATTTTATTGATTTTTTTACAGAGAGGAAGAGAAAGGGATAGAGAGTTAGAAACATCGGTGAGAGAGAAACATTGACCAGCTGCCTCCTGCACGCTCCCTACTGGGACTGTGCCCGCAACCAAGGTTCATGCCCTTGGCTGGAATCGAACCTGGGACCTTTCATGCCTACGCTCTATCCACTGAGCCAAACCAGTCAGGGCAAGTTTCAGTTGTGAAGTTTCTAATCCAACTCCCAGCGTATTAGAGGCCTTCATGTAGCACAGCTAAACCTACCTGCGATCGTCTTCAGATCCCACTCCCTTCATGTCTTATATTCTTACTAGACTGTGCACATGTGTAGCACATTGCACATATGCTAAAACTAGGTTTTTTCCTATTTCTATCCTCTTCACCTTGTTTTTAAATGTCCCAGGATGCAGTGACCACTTACCCTTCTCCCCCTGCTTCCTAACCTGTGAGATCTGAGACCACTGGCATCCACGGAACTTAAGTCCCGGGATGGAGAAATCAGGCCACCTGTATCACGTGACTTAACTATTTACTCCAGGACATTATTAGAGAAATATAGGGATGTACATCAATAAACAATTTCACTGCTTCTTTCAGTAAATTACAGCCAACTGAAATCTAGCCAAGCAGCTTGCTTAAGACTCACTCTGCATTCACAGTCCTAAACTATAATTATGTCATGAGCTTTGCTCAATCCCAATATGTTCCCCTCCTTGAAAGATCAGCTTTAATCCACTTGAGTCCAGACACTAACACCCTATAAATATCCTTCCCTGATCTCTCTCTTCTGAGATTTTTTTCAAGTCCATGAAGGTAGTGTTCTCTTTTATTGTATTGGGTCTAACAAATCGGGTTTTGATTGATTAGCAGGTTTTCTGATAGTCTTCTGGAGAGTTGACATCTTCTGGGGAGACCTGTCATCTTAATGAGCTTATTGTTACTTTTTAATATGGAGAACAAATGAGAGTAGAATAATATCATGTTCCTCCCAAAGCCTGAGTCTAAGAATCACTTGCCAGACTTTCTAGCTGGTTTACCACCTGCATCTAAATCTGAGACTGGTAAGAAAGGGTGTCCTCCATTATTTCAGGTATGTGAGCTTTGTTTTGTTACACTAGGCAAAATACAGCCAGGTTAGATTCATAGAGTGTTCTTATCAGTCCAGATTTTAGCAATTTATATTGTCTTGGGAATTCTCCAAGAATATGCAGTAGATTTTTTATAAGAGTTATATTTGGGCCCTGACCAGTTTGACTCAGTGGATAGAGCATTGGCCTGCGGACTCTAGGGTCCCAGGTTCGATTCCGGTCAAGGGCATGTACCTTGGTTGTGGGCACATCCTCAGTGGGGTGTGTACAGGAGACAGCTGATCGATGTTTCTCTCTCATCAATGTTTCTAGCTCTCTATCCCTCTCCCTTCTTCTCTGTAAAAATCAATAAAATATGTTTTTTTTAAAAAGAGTTATATTTGGATGCATTTTTTACTACATTTTTATTTTTTGAACCATTTTAGAAGACATTGGAAGATATTTTTTAAAGGGCTTTCAGGGATATGTCATTTTCAATCATAATTTTCTGCTCCTTTTCAAAGCAAAATATCTGTATCTATTATTCAAATTGGCCATTCATTTGATTTTTTCTTCTCTTCATTAAGCCAATATTTATGGAGTATCTAGCCTGAAACAACTATTGTGAAAGACATTGAGGATTTGCCTTCCTTACTTTCAAAGACAATATATTAGAGTAGTCCTATATTAAGAATAGCTTTATATGCCTACCATTTAGATAGATATAGATATTTCTTCTTGAGAAGAAAATGGTATTGCATAATAAAAAGTGGGGTTAAATGTTAGAGAAGAACAGAAGGTGTCAAAAAATAATCCCAACTATTTAAACTAGGAAAATGATTTTTGTCTCACATTTTGTTTTGAAAAGACCACATTTCCAACAGACTTATTTTATCACATTTCCTCTAGAATAGTCTTATTAATGGTTGCTTATATAAATATTTGAGAAAGCTTGTAATTGCTCCAGGCTAGAAGTGAATACTGACCTCACTTCTCTTCCTTCTCATGCATCTCTATGTCAGAAGGCAGCCCATAAAAAAATTATGGAGAACTGGTATTTTATTGTGTTTTTTGGAAATGATTTTCAAATAAACTCAGTAATTATATCCTGAAGTCTACTTACACAAGTCCTATGAGTATTACTGAAATAAAGTGACTTCTAAGAATTTTTAACAATGTGCTAGCTTTCCCATCAATCTAACTCATGTTTGACCAATTTCTAGAGTTGGTATCAGTAGTGTAAATTCACTATTAACTAACAGCCAATTAAAGCAAAAAACAAAGAAGGTCAGAATTTAGACTCAGAATTAATATATTAAAAGAAGAATTTATGATGATAGGTGATCTCTCCAGTGTGTGATGATCTTTTGTCTTGATTTTTCCAGAACAACCTTTATTTCAAATGTTTTGCTCTGTCATCACATAATAACTATTCAATATAATTAATTCCAGTCACAAATTATAGTCCAAGTTCCTATATTGGTTAATGTTCATAGAGTATAGCCCACTACATAGGATTCTATCTCACATACCAATTGGTTGAAATTCTATAAAAGGTTTCACATTTGATTTTATTCAGCAAGCCTTGGCATGAATAGTCCTGGTAGTCCTAGCATGAATGAATTTTTCATCTCCTCCTGTGTGCAAATACTTAAGAGAGAGAATGTATAAGAATGCTGCATACATGCAGAGTATGGAAATTAGTATTAGAGAACACTAATTAAGATAAGATAGGACACAGATATGGAGATTTAAAAAAATAAAAATCCATATACTATCTTCTCAGAATTTACCTAGATTTGGCCCTGCAATGGCTTTTGTGCTCATGGACAGTAAGAGTGACATGTCAGTTATAGTCTCAGTTTTATTTCACTCACTGTGCATCTCAATAGCTATTAAAAGGGAATTGTTGTCATTATTCTCCTTTCCCTTAATTCAGAGGGGGAAAGGGATTTTCATGGCAATCTAATACCAAAGTAATTTTAAGAAAAGAAGGTATTTGTCCATCCCCAAGAATTACTCAAATTCTAGAATAAATACTTAGGCCAAATTACACAAGTTAAATCCCATTCTTTGCACCCAGCATAAAAACCTTAGTAATTTGGCCAGCTCTGAGGCCAGCTTGAGATTGAGGACAGAGTTTGCTCAAAGTAGGCATGAGAAGTTTTCAACAATCCAACCTCTGAAATTTGACTTGGATGTTGAATCTGGAATTTCCAGTCCATTTCAGTGTCCAACCATCCACTGAAATGAAGAGGAAAAAAATGACACCTTGTCAGTTCATATCATTTATAAGTGTGCTTAAACATAAGGAAGAATTTCTTAAGAAATATCATTAAGATACAAGAGAGGAGGTAATAAACTTCTCATTGGCAAAGAGTCTGTAGGATGAAGTAGGTGAGAATCTCCCTTGAGGTATAGGTTGGCCCTCAAAATGTCCCCTCCAAACCAAGACATTTCATGGCCTACCAGTGAATTTCCATTGGACACAAGTTATGCTGCTCATGGTAATAAATATTTTTATAAATAATTTTGTTTTGTATTACATAATGATAAAGGAATCAATCCAACAAGAGGATATAACCCTTGTAAATATTTACGTACCCAAAATAGCAGCACCTAAATATACAAAACAAATATTTATGGACATAAAAGAAGAGATTGACAGTAATACAGTCATAATAGGGAAATTTAACATCCCATTGACATCAATGAATAGATCTTCCAGACAAAATATTAACAAGGAAACAGAGGCCTAAAATGTCACACTAGACCCAACATATTTAACTACATTTTCAGAGCATTTTATCCCAAAGCAGCAGAATATACATTCTCTTCAAGTGCACATAGAATATTTTCTGAGATGGATCACATGTTAGTATATAAAACAAGTCTCAATAGATTTAAGAAGATTGAAATCATATTAAGCATCTTCTCTGACCACAATGATAAGACACTGGAAATTGATTACAAGAAAAATACTGAAAAACATGCAAACACATGAAAGCTAAAAAACATGTTGAATGGATTAGCAACAAGATCAAGTGAATGGATTAGCAACAAGATCAAGAAAAAAATCAACAGATAACATGAGACAACCAAAATCCATAGTACACAGAAAAACTAGTCCTATGAGGGAAATCATAGCAATAGAGGCCTACCTCAAGACAAGAAAAATCTCAAATAAACAATATAACCTTACACTAGAGACTAGAAAAAATAACAAACAAAATGCATAGTGAGTAGAAGGAAGAAAATAATAAATATCAAAGCAGAAATAAATAAAAATAGACTCTAAAAAATGATACAAAAGATCAATGAGACCAAGAGCTGAGTCTTTGAAAAGATAGACAAGATTGATAAACTTATGAGCAGATTATAAAAAAAAAAAAGAGAGGACCCAAATAAACAAAATCAAAAATGAAAAAGGAGAGGTAACAACTGACACCACAGAAATATAAAAGATTATAAGAACTATTACAAACAACTATCTGCCAACAAATTGGACAATCTGGGAGATATGGATAAATTCCTAGAAACATACAATCTTTAAAAACTGAGTCAAGAAGAAGCAAAATCTGAATAGACTGATTACAATAAACAAAACTGAAGTAGTAATCAAAATATCCCAACATACAGAAGTCCTGTACCACATAACTTCACAGGTGAATTTTATGAAACATTCAAAGAGCTAACCCCTACCCTTCTCAAATTATTCCAAAAAAATTCAAGAGTAGGGAAGACTCCCAAGCTCAATTTACGAGGTCAGCATTATCCTAATTTCAAAACCAGATAAAGACACTACAAAGAAAGAAAATTATAGGCCCATATCCCTGATGAACATAGATACTAAAATCTTCAACAAAATATTAGCAAACACGATCAGCAATTTATTAAAGAGATTACATATATTGATCAAGTGGTATTTATTCCTGGGATGCAAAGTCAGTACAATATTTACAAATCAATAAACATGATACACCACATATACTAAATATTAGGATAAAAACAACATGATCCTATCAATGATACAGAAAAAGCATTTGATAAAATCTAATACCCATTTATGATAAAAACTCTCAGCAAAGTGGGAATAGGAGGAGCACATCTCAACATAAAGGCCATATATGACAAACCCACAGCTAACATTATACTCAACAGGGAAAACTAAAAGTATTTTCCTTAAGATCAGAAACAAGACAGGAATTTACACTTTCACCACTCTTATTCAACATAGTACTGGAAGTCCTAACCACAACAATCAAACAAATTAGAAAGAAGTAAGACTGTTATTACTTGCAATTAACATGATACTGTATATTTTTTTTAAAAAAAACCTAAAGATTACACACACACACACACACACAAACTATTATTGATAAATAAGTTCAATAAACTAGCAGGATAAAAAATAAATATTCAGAAACTGGTTGCATTCTTGCACCAATAATTAACTATCAGAAAGGGAAACTAAAAAAAAAAAAAAAAAACAATCTAATTTTTAATTGCATTAAAAAAATACCTAGGAATAAATTAAACCAAGAAGGTGAAAGACCTGTACTCAGAAAATTATAAGACACTGAAGAAAAAAATGTAAGAAGATGCAAATAAATGGAAGCATATACCATGCTCATGAATAGGAAGACTTAACATCATTAAAATGTTCATAATAGCCAAAGCAATCAATAGCTTTGACACAATTCCTACAATAATATCAATCGCATTTTTTACAGATAAAAACAAATACTCTAAAAATGTATATGGAACCACAAAAGACCCCTTATAGCAACAGCAATTTTAGAAAGAATTACAAAGTTAGAGGTATCACAATACCTGATATCAAACTATGCTACAAAGCAATAGTAAGGAAAACAGCATGGTACTGGCACAAAAACAGACCATAGATCAATGGAACAGAATAGAGCACAGAAGGAAATCCATACCTATATGACCCAGGAAGCAATAATATACAATGGGGTAAAGATAGTATTCGATAAGTGGAGATGGGAAAAAAATAGAAGAAAGAAACTAGGCCACCTCCTTATACCATATATAGGAATAAACTCAAACTGGATTAAAGACAAATGTAAGACTCAAAACCATAAAACTCTTAGAAGAAAACATAGGCAGTAAAATCTCTGACATCTTTCTTAGCGATATTTTTTCTGATATTTCTCCTTGGGCCAGGAAAAAAAGAAAAATAAACAAATGGGACTACATCAAACTAAAAAGTTTTTGCATAGCAAATGAAACCATCAACAAAACAAAAAGACAACCTACTAAATGAGAGAAAACTATTTGCTAATGAAATATCCAATAAGGGGTTAATATTCAAGATTTACAAAGAATACATATAGCCTTAGCTGGTTTGGCTCAGTGGATAGAGCATCAGCCTGTGGACTTAAGGGTCCCAGGTTTAATTCTGGTCAATGGCATGTTCGTTGGTTGCCAGCTTAATCCCCAGTAGGGGGGGTGCAGGGGGCAGCCAATCAATGATTCTCTCATCATTGATGTTTCTATCTCTCTCTCCCTGTCCTTTCCTTTTGGAAACCAATAAAAATATATTTAAAAAAAAAGAACACATACAATTCAATACACACACACACACACACACACACACACACAAATAAACAATTTAAAAATTGGGCAGAGGACCTGAATAAACACTTGTCCAAAGAGGAGATACAGAAGGTCAACATATATGAAAATATGCTCAATGTCAATCACAAAGGAAATGCAAATTAAAACCACAATGAGATACTACCTTACATCTGTCAGAATAGTTATCATCCCATAAATTCACAAACAATTGCTGGAGGAGATCTGGAGAAAAGGGAACCCTCATGCACTGTTGGAAGGAATGCAGAATGGTACAGCCACTACGATAAACAGTATTGGAAGTTCCCCCAAAAATTAAAAGTGGGACTGCCTTATGACCCAGTAATTCCACTTCTGGATATGTATCCAAGTAACCTAAAACACTAACTCAAAGTATATGCAACTTTATTTTCATTGCAATGTTATTTACAATAGCCAAGATACGGAAGCAACCCAAGTGCCCAACAATAGACGAGTGAATAAAAAGAGGGGTGATACATATATACAATGGAATATTACTAGGTCAGAAAAATAAAATAAAATCTTACCATTTGCAAAAGCATGGATGGACCTAGAGGGTATTATGTTAACTGAAACAGAAAGAGAAGTATAAATACCATATAATTTCACTTACATGTAGAATCTAAAGAACAAAATAAACAAACAAAATTGAAATG